>LBNU01033487.1:61009-92273 GCA_014162995.1 Artemisia annua
TTTTTTTTTTTTTTTTTTTTTATAATTAATGAGAGTGTTTTAGTTGTTGGTGTATTATTGGGAGGCTGATGAGGTGGTGCTGAGGTTGCAGACGAATAACGTGTTATTCATTACTCCCACACCTAGCTCTCTAATAAACAGATTAGTCGTGTCGATGCGTTTACGATCTCTCCATATAAATTTAATTTTAACCTGTATATTTTTGTGTCAATCGCTTTGGTATCCTATCCGTGTTAATAATGTTAGGGCCTTTGTAGATGAGTTTCGGATTCGGATTCGGATTTGGATTAGGATTTGATGTAAAAGATTATAAAATAGATAATTTGTTATTTTTGGAAATTATATATAAATAAAGATTATAAAATAGATAATTTGTTATTTTTGGAAATTATATATAAATTTTATTAATATATATAAAAATAATGTGAGATAATGGTAAAGGTATGGTCCACTTATATTAGAAAAAAAAATAATAAAAAATATCAAACCTTCTCTTTTTTAGGGGCCGTTTGTTTGACATGTATCGCACTGTTGGAATCAAATGAAAGTCATGTTAACTTGTTTGTTTCAAAGTTTGGCTACAGAAAAACCCATAGGACCCGGTTTCAACAATTCCATGGCAAGAGGGTGGGATTTATGATTCTTTCCTGACATTTATGAAAAATCACGCCAAAAGTCACCATGTTGCTTTGTTTTATTTGATTTCACATTCTCTCTCTATATTATTTAAATATATACCCTAACATTTTGTGGTCCTACATACTATATAATAATATTATATAAAATCTATTCCTAATTATATTTTACAAAACAAACAACATTAATACTATCAATCATTTTTATTTCTTTCAAACCAATCCTAAATTCAAATTCAATTCTAAACCCACTTACAAACCAAACGGGCCCTTATATCTATCAATATATACAAGAATGAGCTGTTCAAAAAAATATATACAAGAATAAGATCTATCAAACTTTGATAGTTTGATTCCCAAAAGATGGGCCACTATGACAAACAAACACACATTTTTTGCTTTCTGTCATTCAATTCCTGAAACCGTCCAACCAAACGGCCCCTTAATGTTTCTATACATTTTGAAATTATACTATTCTCTTGCAGACTTACACGACTTCCAATGAGGTTGTTCGACGATACCGTCCAAGAGACCACAACCAACACTAAGTCAAATAACATATAGAGAAGTAAAATTAACGATACGAGCAGAAACCCTTGCCCATGTAAACATGTTGTTTCTAAACCATGGCCATGATATGGGGTAACGATGCAAATGAGTGTGAGCCAAGAGATTTCACAAGGTGTGTCAAAGGCGACAAAGGGCCAAAATTACTTGTAACTCCCATTTGGTGTATGTATTCGACAATACTTTTGCTATGATAAAAGCAAAGATTACGCTTGCGACAATCCCACAGTTCTTCTCTTTTGAGCTTTCTCTGGCGTACATTTGTCTACAACCTTGATTTGGCGCTCATTTGATTCTAAAAGACTTTAGGTAATGTCAATGCCTACTATTTACATATAAAGAATGCACTGTCGTAATTTAAAAAGTCAACATATGCACGTGCAGTACATGCTTGCTCATATGCTCAAATATAATTGTTTGAATTTAAGAAATCATTTCTTTGCAAAAAATAAGATCTGCTCCACAGAGTTGGATTCCTTTTGCCTAATAAAATGTTATATTTGTCAAACACACGGGTACGTTAGGCAAAAGTAACAGTAGCGGTGACCGGTGCAGGTTTCTTTTATAAAAACGTTGGTGGCGTTAAATGACAAAAGTAGTTTTGTGGGGAGGAGAAAACCGATTAGCTGAAACCATATCATCATAGCAACCACTTAGTCATGAAGAAAGTTTCTTCAATGGTATTGATCAGACTTCAAAGCAACGGTGAATGGCTAGATTGATAAAGTAATCCAACCGTCGATCCGAATAAAGAGTAAATTACGTGAATGGTCCAAATGCCCCTTAGCCTATTTTAATTTTAAAAGGATAATTATTATACACCGTTGGATGGAAGGGGGATGGATGGTTGAGATCGTCCGGTTAGTTCTTTAGATAAAAGGTGTTTCGTATAGAACTTTTCTCATAGGTCCGATTCAAGACATTTTGAAGTTATGCGATAATGTTTGGGCATAATATATAAAAACACTGGACGAACGAAAGTATTAGCACATAAATTGGGGTGTAAACGAGCCAAGTCGAGTTGAGTATTGTCAAGCTCGAGCCCGGCTCGACTACAAAAACTCGAGCTCGATCGAGTTTTAGATTTCATGCTCAAGCTCGAATGGTCATAAAAAACGCGAGCTTGAAACTTGATTTGAGCCCGATTATTTTCATGTTTCAAGCTCAAGTTCAATGCAGAATCGGTATATCAAGCTTGACCCGATTCAACTTTTACGAAATTTTGAATAATTACGTATATGACTAAAAAAGGTAAAAGTTTAATTAAATCAAAATTCGATAGGGCTCACGAGTCGACTATTTTGGAGCTCAAACTCGACTCGAAAGTATGCTCGAGTAGCTTGAGCTTGACTTGTTTAAACCGAATCGATTTGAATAGTTTACTTGTCGATCTCGAATTGCTTCTTACATGTCTCCTCACCTTTACACACAATAAAGTATAGATGAGTTAAAAAAAGGAATGACATATGACTTAATATCACTCTCCTTCTCTATCCCAGTCTCCTTCTCCGTCTTAGCCAACTCAGCAACAACTGCAGAAATAACATCAGTAGGCTCCTTTCCTTGATCAACAATCGCCTTTACCTGATCAACACTCGCCTTTCCCATATCACTAGTCTCCTTTCCCATATCACTAGACCCCTGATCAACACTCGCCTTAATAACATCACTAGTCTATTTTTTACTCGACGGTGATTTTTTATTCACCAAATTGTCATAAGGATTAAACCGAGGCTTCCCCTGAACATTCACCTCACTAGTCAGTTTCTTCTTCACCGGTGATTTTTTTTTCGCCAAAATGTCATAAGGATTGAACCTAGCCAACGGTGTTGGGTTCAATATGTTACCTACATCAATTTAGTAACAGAATAAGCTAATAAATTCAAAATAAGCTAACAAACAGCTGAATAATGACAGATCCAAACACTCCCTTATACCACAATTTGTTCTATTAATCACAACTCAAAGATATTCAACTCCACAACTATGATCCAATAGATGCACTAACACTACTGACAGCAATCAACAACAATGAACATAATCCAAACAGACATTCACATAATCCCATGGGATTATTTATGAATCCCATCGGATTCATAAATAGCCGAACACTCAAACAGTCATTCAATCACAAAAAATAGCCTAATCCTAAAACATAATCTACTCCTCTAATATAACATCATCCAAACACTCTATCAGTAACAAAAATAAGAAATATAAGCCAATACAACCAAAAAAAATGTAATCGATCACAAAAATAAGCAAAATAAGCCAATACATTCACAAAATAATGTAATCAATCAATAAAATTCAAAATAAATACTGATTTAGCAAAAATATATCACAATCGACATTAGGAAGCTTATTTTGATCGGATTCCGCCGCCGAAGGTTGTTTAGATTGAGATATTTCAGATCGTAGGTCCATTTTAATGGAATGAACGGTGGTTTCGCGGTGGAATGAACGGATTTAGGGGCGGTTAGGGTTTATGAAATGGAATTGGGGGAGAAAACGGTTTAGTGCGTGTTTTTGGTGTGTGTTTATGAAATAGAATTGGACGCGTTTTTGTTTTTGTTTTTTTTTTGATTTATTAGTTTTGAATTGAAGTGACTAAAATGCCCCTTAGCCTATTTTAATTTTAAAAGGATAATTATTATACACCGTTGGATGGAAGGGGGATGGATGGTTGAGATCGTCCGGTTAGTTCTTTAGATAAAAGGTGTTTCGTATAGAACTTTTCTCATACATAAAATATGTGTCTTTCTAGAGAAGTATAAGCAACGTTGTGAGTGTAGTTCACTATCAAATGAGTTGATAATTATATGTGCACCAGTTGTCATTTTGTAAGTTGTTTGCTTAATATATAATTCCTCTTTTGTTTCTCTCCCCTTTTAGCCTTTTCGTTTCGAGAAATCTGATAAAAGCTCGTTACTTTTTGCTACAAGAGTTAAAAATAAGTACGGATGCTACTGTATTTTTCGTTTTTATTCAATTAGATGGTTGGACATAGTGAATCTGATATCCAGTAAACTTTAAATACAAGTCACTGTAAGACTGTAAGCGATTGAACGTATAATTTTTATAATTTAAGTAACCTAAATATCGAGTGTTCTATAAATATAATCTCAACGTATTACTTTTATAAAATAAGTATATTAATAAATTTTAAGTTCAATGACCTAGGCAAACACATATGATTAATATTAAATACAATACAGAAACACGAAGTACACAAACATAAAGTTGAATCTTCGAGCTTTTATTCCTTTAGTGTTTCTTTTTTAACGGCAATTAGTTATCCTACAAGATATCTATCTCACATGTCATAAGAAAGACTCGAAACTTGTAACAAAATAGTTGAAGAGCTTCTCACACAAAATAGGATCTCATTAAATACAAGCCCTTTGTTTGTTATACATTTAGTGACATGCATTTATACCCCTAAGGCCCCAGCAAACAGTAGTAGGGTAGTGCATTGTCTATGCATATATATTCATATATATGTATATGCTTATGACTATTTAAGATCATATGACATTACAGTGGAAATAAAGCAAAGGTGGTGAATGCAGAATTAACTCACCAGTTGTACCTTAATAATTTAGTACAAGTTGATTCATGATCATGGACACAATAGATCAATCATCATGTGTCCCTCCAGGGTTTCGTTTTCATCCAACAGACGAAGAGCTTGTTGGTTATTATCTCAGGAAGAAAGTTGCATCTCAGAAGATCGATCTAGATGTTATTCGAGAAATAGATCTTTACAGAATTGAACCATGGGATCTCATAGGTAACTCTACTATATACCAAATGTTAATGTTCTTTTTCTCGATATTCCTCTTGATCCTCCCGAGTTCCTGTAGGTAATCTAGATGTTTCAACTTTGAATCTTCTACATGGATATTATTTTTTGATTAGGATATGGTTGTCTAGATCTTGTTAATAAAAACTTTTCTTGATCCAGATTAGCTAGGGTTTGGTTTCAATTTATCCATTTTAATCTCTTCAATTGTCTTTCAATCTCTAACTATAGCTCGTGGTTTCATTGACTCATTGAGTGTTCAACTATTCTACTAAGTTGCTTCTTTTTCGATTAAATGACGATAAATTCATGCTTATAATATAGTTCATGGTTTCGTTTTCAGAGAGATGTTGGATTGGATATGAAGAGCAAAATGAGTGGTATTTCTTTAGTTACAAGGATAAGAAGTATCCTACCGGAACAAGGACGAATAGGGCAACCATGGCAGGGTTTTGGAAGGCTACGGGGAGAGATAAGGCAGTATACGAAAAACTAAGGCTCATAGGGATGAGGAAAACCCTAGTTTTCTATAAAGGAAGGGCACCAAACGGACAAAAAACCGATTGGATCATGCACGAGTACAGACTTGAATCTGACGAAAATGGCCCTCCTCAGGTAAGAATTTCAAAGTGTTTAGATTTACACACAGTCAATTCCCTCACAATAATTTACTTTTGCTCGGGTATATTTAAATCATTTTCTTTCATGCATGCTTCCACTTCCACTGTTAAATTCCCCGTTTCATACATTTTATATTAACTATTTGTACTATAATGAACAATGTGATTTTCGATACATAGCTTTTTGTATGGTATATTTTCTGGATCTTGATTAAGCAAAGAAACTAAGTTTAGTTGCATAAAGAAAAAAAATGTTTTCTTGAGTAAATTCTTCTTCGAGTTTTTAGTGATCTGTTTAAATTATTTCTTGGGTACCATATTATTAAAAACCGAATGTTGTTGGACTTGAGACGAGGAATGTGAAAAGCTTCATATATCCTGAGATTTCCAAGGTTTAGGATTATAAAATAATTTCCTGATTCATAATTTCTTCTAGGCTTTTATGTATATAATCTTGGATACAAATTGATGATCAATTAGCGTCAATAAGATCGATAAAACAACCTAGTTGTCCACTGGCCGGCCGATTAATTCGATGATCTTATGTTTACGTTTAATGTGGGATGTTACGTTGGAACTTGCATCACTTTCTAGTTGTGTTGAGTTGTGTTGTGTATGGTTCTTGAGCTAGGTTTTAGCAAGTAATCTTGTTCGAAATAAGGTTAAAAACTGAGTGAGTCAAAACTTCTTATATATTTATTTTCAAGTAGACGACAACCATAAAAACAAGAAGAGTCCACATAATAAGTTCCTTCAAATTAAATGACTTTATTTTTCTTTCAAAATGTAATTATGATAGAGCTTAAATCATACTTTTTCATGCATGCTCTCCACTATCCTAGTATCTTTGAGTGTGTGTTTCTGTTTGCATATCCTTGCCCATTCTTTTTTATGTCTAATCTTTGAGTATGTTTTTGTGGTAAAGAAAGCATTTGACTTTCATCGCCATCTCGAAGTCAAAAAGTGCATTAAACATAAATTCAAGTTTGCCTCGTACATCTACTAAAAAGAAGTCTAAAGGCTAAGGGTATTTGAGTTTGCTTACTAATTTTGCCTTTCGGCTTACTGAGTTTGCCTTTCGGGTATTTGAGGTTTTTTTTTTTTTTTTTTTTTTTTTTTTTTTGAAAAAAAAAAAAAAATAAAAAAAAAAAAAAAAAAAAAAAAAAAAAATAAAAACTAACTAACTAACTAACTAGCTTTCTAGTAAAACGACTTATTTTATTCGAAAATTATCACATTCATAAGCAGTCAAACACCTTTAAAATTTGCAATCAAAACAAAATAATTAAGCAGAGCCAGTTTCAATAAGCGATCCCAAATGTTCCTAGGAGTAGTTACTTTACCATGATCATGAAACAACTTACAGTATTTACTATTTAGTTTGATGAAAGAGACGTTATGCGAAAAATTATTTGTATATATCTTATAAAGAATCAAACAATGAGATTTTAATTTATAATATGACGACGATTTTCAGGAAGAGGGATGGGTAGTCTGTCGAGCATTCAAGAAACGTGCAACGGGACAAACAAGAACCACTGAAAGATGGGAATCGAAATACATGAATATTGAATCAAACCACATAACATCAGCCAGAGATGATTACATAACAACTCCTTCTTCAAGTTTTCTTGCAACACAAAGTTTCATGTGCAAGCAAGAGTTGGAAGGAGCTGATAATTTGAACCTTGTGAATGTTGATCAGTTTATACAACTTCCTCAACTTGAAAGCCCATCTCTCCTGTCTAAAAAGAGGTCTATAAGCTCTATATACGAACATGATCAAGAATACAACAAAAACAAAGGAAGAATCACAAACGAAAGTGACACTAACGTTACCAATGTGGATGAAGTGAGGGATTGGAGGGCTCTTGATAAGTTTGTAGCTTCTCAGCTGAGCCACGAGGAGGAGATCCAATGCATGGGAGAAGGGTTTTCTTCGAGCTTTGAAGAGAACCATAATTCTGACTTAAGCTTTATGCTCATGCAACGCGGTAGAGAAGAAGGCTGTAGTAATGAAGGGAAACTGAGTGGATTCTTGGGTTCAACATGCTCAGATCATTTTGATATTGGATTATGCATTTTTGATAATTTATGAACTTAAATGGAAAAAAGAACACATAAAGATGATGAATGCAGCCGATGAATTGCGATATAATATAGATGTATACAGGATTACTACATATCATATGGATAATTTTTCTATGATTTCATATAACCTTGAGATAATAATCATGTATTCATGTGTGTGCATATATTTATATATATGTGATTTGAAATAGGTATTGCCTATGCAAACTTAGTTTTGCTAAGGACTAATAGTGTTTATCTATGTAACTTCCATAACAAATATTTATGTCTCTCAAGATGTACGTGTTATCTAGTGTTAAAAGTCAGCACCTTTGAAATGTCAAGTCCAACAGACTTTTATGTACTAATTAACGAGAAAAGTTAGTTTGATGATTTTGTTCTCTAAACCAACAGATTGAAGCTGAAGGTTTGGCAAGAAATGAATCGAATCTTACTTGCAAGTGCAACAGTTAGCTATAGCTTTTGCTAATGGATAAGGTTTCCCCTATTCAGGGTGATCAAGGAAGACATGTCTTTGACTCAGATATACGTAGTCTAACCGGGGTCACATACTCTATGACCATTTCTGACCCTTTTCATAGCCACTCCAAGATTTGTACCTAGTGAGATATGAATCTGAGACCCTTGTAAGATCATTACCTAGGGTGATTGACCACTGCACGACCTTGACGGTGGTTGGTTAATTAGTTTGCTTTTGATGTTGGAACCAAAAGTTAGCTCGTTGCCACGTTTACAAATGAAGTGTGTCAAACTTCGGTCACGTTTGTATTGTGGGTACTATTAATTTACTTTGAGGTAAAATGTTGATCTTCAAACATATATAGCAAAAGTATTATGAACACAAAAGATTCGATGGGAAGTAATGGATTCATCATGATGATTGTTTATTAAAAAAAGAATGTAGTGTATGAATTTAATATCCAATAGGAAACTGAGAAAACGTAGTCTGAATTCAATAAAATGGTTTTGGTGAGATGTGGGCCAAGAAGTTGTCTAGCAATCTCAGAACAAACCGTGGTTCTTCTTCTGCATGCTTGGTCTGGTCTCTTGCACAAAAGTTTACTTTCACGTTTTCTTAGTTTCCTATTGGATAAACTTATATACAAAACATTCCCTTTATACAGTAGTATTCTTTTCTAAAACATATATATATATATATATATATATATATATATATATATATATATATATATATATATATCACAAAAACTATTATTGAAAATTTGAAAATTCAACACTAGTATACTTAAATACCCTTAGATATTATTAAACTTATATATCATAATTGTCATCAAGTGTTCTCATATAGTTTCCTAATTTATCATTACAAAATTAATATATTCGTCCACTAAAGTGGATACTGCTGGTGATAAATCGAATAGTACGGGTCGTGGGTCATATGCTAATCGTCTTAATGGTGCTCCGAGTAAGAAAGTTGCTATACATTAATCGCCCCGGCTAGTAATGGAGTTGATGTTGCAGTTTCTAAAGAATCTCTCCTACATGTTAAGGAGCGTTTCGAGAACACTGTTTATGGGTTCAAAGAGTTGCGTATCCTATGGTTGAAAACTATGTTAAGAATGGGTGGAGTAGATTTGGTCTTGTTCGCTCTATGATGAACTCGAAAGGTATTTTCTTCATCAAATTTAATTCTAATACTGGTATGGGATCAATTCTTGAGAATGCTCCCTGGATGATACGTAATGTTCAACTGATTCTTTGCAAGTGGTTTCCTTTGGGGAATGTGTCTAAGGAAGACTTGAAGAGTGTACCGGTTTGAGTTAAACTCCATGATGTGCCGATCACAGCATTCATGGAGGATGAATTGAGTGCTATTGCAATAAAAATTGGTACCTCATTGATGTTAAACATTTTTACAGCTTAAATGTGTATGGATTCTTGGGGTCGGTCCAGTTTCGCAAGAGCAATGATAGATCTTCATGCTGATGTTGAGTTAAAAGACGATCTTGTTGTGGCAGTGCCTAAAATTGAAGGTAATGATTATATTTTGCATTCCATTCGTGATTATATTTTGCATTCCATTCGTGTAGAGTATGAGTGGAAGCCTACTAGAAGTTCAACTTTAAGGTTTTTGGTCATTCGTTGGACCAATTCCTAAGAAGATTGTATCCGACGTGAATGTAAAGATGCAAAAACAAATTGTTAGAGGTCTTCCGGTTGGTCCTGTGTCTCGGTTAGTCTACAGACTTCTAATTGCAAAGAAGACAGAAAATAAGCAGGTACGCATTCTAATATGGCTGGGGAGAGTATTAAATCTGGTTCAAAACCTATATGTGATATGGCTAGTTCAAGTGGTATGAAAATTGTGACTTCAGATCCTTTTGATGTTCTTAATATGGTTGAAAATGATGTCGAGACTATTCCTAGTAATTTAATAAATTTGAAAGGTAACAATGAGAACGTAGGTAACAGTAAAGTTGTTAACTTTGATAATGAGGATAATGATTGAGAGAATGAAGTGGAAGATGATGCTAATAATATTGCGACATTTATGGCATCGACAAGTTAAAAGCCTACGAAATTCTCAAAAAGCGAAGGTGGAAAAAGGATGAAGAGCTTATACGAGCGTTGAAAAGATGACTATGATGATAACCCATATGATGATGAAGAGTGTGAAGATTTAACAAAAGAGCAATTAGCTTTCTGTGACGCTTATGATATAAGAGTTCATGGTCATACAAGACGTAAGTAGTTTATTTAGTAGTTTTTCATAAGATTAGTTTTGTCTTTCTTATGATTGGCTTGGTTTGAAGTAAAAATGGTGTGTTTGTATTTCGCCTATGAAATAGGCTAAGATGTGAGTGATGTGAGTTTTGCAAATCACAAAAGGTTTTACTTCTTAAGGGATCTTGAGAAGCTTGCAATCCTCTAGGCAGTGTACCTGACCGATGTAGTATAGTGAGTGGCAAGTACTGGGGGATTGATCGTTCTCTAGGGGAATAGTGTCGTTAGGATTGAAGGATAGGTCAACTAGGTTTAAAGGTGAGGGATGATTCTTTTTGTATTTTTATTTTTTATGAAAGCAAATTAAAATCTCGGGTATTGAAAGAGTGGGCGGAATTAGTTGCTAGTCAACTAACCCAAAACCTACAAATTAAACATAATAAAATAAATAACAAGAAAAGTAAATTGTGGTGAACTCCTTATGTAAAACAAATGTGTTTACTTAGACTTCATTACTCCCTAGTTATCTTTTATTGGTTTGTTGAATGCCACAATTGTTTAGTTGAAGCATTGTATCCTTAATACCATTCGTGGGGGCGTGTACGTCCTTCCCCAACTCTATGAGTTTCTATCTCTTCTTATGACGACACGTTTAGTATCTTATCATAGCCTCCTTAATAGTCCCTCATGCATTAAATACAATCAATAAAACCATAGTACACATCTGATTACGTTTCTTAAGATGTTCAAGCTAGTTACCGTATAGGAGATTTAGCCAGTTTTCTCAAGCCTAACGCGAGTAAATCAACCAAACAATAAACAACAAACCAACAATCAATAACTAGGTTTCATTAGATCTAAGTAAACACAGATAAACCTAAGCTAGCATGTTAATGTAAAGAAAAGAAAAACAATTAATCAAACAACACAGAGACATATTGAATGATTAAAGGAAGAACTTATCTTTAATTGAACATGGAAGAAAAGAGGGGTTGAAACCCTAAATTTACTACAAAAGTCGGACTAGGGTTTGTACAAAAAGTTCCACCACACAATGAATGAAAAATCATAAAATATATATAGAGTTACAAGTCTGACGGCATCAGGTTATAGATCCTGACGCCGTTAGATCGCCGCTTTTAGGGTTTCGACTCGCCTAAAAGGTCTTCTGACGCTTTCACGTTATAAAACTTCTGGGCCATCTCTCTTTAACTTTGTTCCTGACGGCCTCAAGGATTTTGTACCTGACGCCGTCAGGTGTTAACTTGACAAATTCTTCTAGGGCGTCACGTGTAAAAATCCATCTCTTCACATCATAAGGTGATGGCGTCAGCTCCAAAGCGTGACGCCGTCAAGTGCAAAAACTTGACTTTTCTTGACTTTCTTGTTTTCTTCATTCTTGAGCATAAAAACGTCCGAAAAGCTCCAAAATGCTCCATATTCCAGAAATCACGTCTCAAGTACCTAAAATGAGAAAAAGAACGATTTAAGGTAATATTTGATCATAAAAACACGACTTAGGGCTTAAATGACCCCCTAAAAACGTATCAAATAAATCCTTATCAGTGAGATACACTCTTATCCGATGTACTTAACTATTTTTTGGAGGAATAAATTTACCGTATGTAACAATCTTTTACCTAAAAAAACTTTTCAACTTACAATAACTTAACATAATTAAGTACATAATTACATACATTAAGTGAATTACATAACTAATAAAGATATGAAAACAAAAAAAAAGTGCAAAATGATACTTCTTAAGCAAAAGCACAATATATATGGTTTATATAAAGTGAATCAACAAGCATTTAATTTAAAAAAAATGAATGGGTGTTGTAGAAAACTAGAAGGGGGATTGAATAGTTTTTACTGATGTAAATTTAGTTTATAAAATATATTACTCCAAAAAAACGTTTAAGTACAATTGAATATGGCTGAATTGCCACATTAACCACAAGCAATCGCTTGACACAACCACAAATCATTTATGACATGCCATAAATGACAACTAGCTACAACCAATAAGACTACGAAATCAAAACCAGCATAAAATAATATACATCAGAAAATTTTATGCAAAAAATATAAACAACCTAGTTAAGACAAAAGTCTTGAATTCCAGCAGCCTTTAATTGTGCAGGAGAGAGGCCAAAATCATCATCATCATAATTGTTGTTGTCACCCGTATCTGCTTTCCATTGCTTATAAAGACTCTGCTCCTTACCTCCACTTCCAGAATACAACATCCCAATGTGATTGTTGNACTATAACTATGATTTGACAATTCTAGTTAAGTAAATAAAATTGTTTGTGTTGTATATATGAAAAATGTGAAGAGTAAAATGTAGCAAAAGAATGTTTATGCAAGACTTTAAACTAAAATTGTATTTTACCAAAAACTAAAGTTTATACTTTGTCGTTAACAAAACTTAGAAGAGATCGTAAAATATAAATAACGTTTTTAAGCGATATTTGTATTAACAAAAACGTCCGAAAAGCTCCAAAATGCTCCATATTCCAGAAATCACGTCTCAAGTACCTAAAATGAGAAAAAGAACGATTTAAGGTAATATTTGATCATAAAAACACGACTTAGGGCTTAAATGACCCCCTAAAAACGTATCAAATAAATCCTTATCAGTGAGATACACTCTTATCCGATGTACTTAACTATTTTTTGGAGGAATAAATTTACCGTATGTAACAATCTTTTACCTAAAAAAACTTTTCAACTTACAATAACTTAACATAATTAAGTAAATAATTACATACATTAAGTGAATTACATAACTAATAAAGATATGAAAACAAAAAAAAAGTGCAAAATGATACTTCTTAAGCAAAAGCACAATATATATGGTTTATATAAAGTGAATCAACAAGCATTTAATTTAAAAAAAATGAATGGGTGTTGTAGAAAACTAGAAGGGGGATTGAATAGTTTTTACTGATGTAAATTTAGTTTATAAAATATATTACTCCAAAAAAACGTTTAAGTACAATTGAATATGGCTGAATTGCCACATTAACCACAAGCAATCGCTTGACACAACCACAAATCATTTATGACAGGCCATAAATGACAACTAGCTACAACCAATAAGACTACGAAATCAAAACCAGCATAAAATAATATACATCAGAAAATTTTATGCAAAAAATATAAACAACCTAGTTAAGACAAAAGTCTTGAATTCCAGCAGCCTTTAATTGTGCAGGAGAGAGGCCAAAATCATCATCATCATAATTGTTGTTGTCACCCGTATCTGCTTTCCATTGCTTATAAAGACTCTGCTCCATACCTCCACTTCCAGAATACAACATTCCAATGTGATTGATGCGCGTGATGTGTCGTTGCGGTTTAGCAGTATTAATGCCTACTCAAGTTTTAAATTTATATTTTGACGACTTATCAATAACACACACACTTAACGAGCAGTGTACCCGATCAGTTTGTATATAATGGTAAGTAGAGTGTCGATCACTAAGAGTGGAACGTATTATCTAGTTATCCTAATCAGTATTTTAATATCCTAAGTTAGTTTTACAGCCTAATCTAACGAAAGGGGGGTTCAGCCTGAGAGACTGGCACAGATTGGTTATATTAAACTGTAAATTAAACTAATGAGCACGAATCAGCGAATAATATACACGTACACAGATAGATAATTAGAGACTATAAGAAGACCTTTCATGATAATTAAGTAGCTTGTCACTTGTTTTATTGCTAGTTTTATATGAAGTGTATATTAATTAAACCTATCTCGTTGGTTTCATTATATCGACGAGTAAACCCTTAATGATTACTTATGACTATCCTATTTATCCAAAGACGTCAGATTAAATAGGCGAGGAAGGGGTATGGCAGCCCAAGCAGTGCTCAGCTAGACACAGAGGTTATCAAAGCACTAATATAAATTCACCAAAGACATAAAACATATAAACTTTAATTGATGGGAAAGCAATTTTAAGGCGGGCATATGATTTTCCGCAGTCACATACTACCGGCCATCAATCCTGATGAATTAAAGCGTACAATTACAATAAAACAAAACTATTTAATGAATTGAATACATGCAGGACCTTCTTACAGCTCTAATATCTTCGTTTAGGGTGTGTCTTGTGTTGTTTGTTCGTCTAAATTTGGCTCCTTAGGGTTATTTTTCACACCAAATTCGTCTAGGTCTTGGGGTATTTATAGTCTCTGTCTGAGGGCTCGATGCGGCGCATTGAGTAAATAGATGCGGCGCATCGACTTAACTTCGCGTGGGGTCCAAGATTATTATATTCTGGAATATTCGTATACCGCCATAGATGCGGCGTATCTTGATCCTTGTATGCGGCACATGTCCTTCAGTTGTCTTGGATTGTTTCTGGTGAAGTCTTGATAGTGATACGCCGTATGTCAAATGTATAATGTGACGTATCTAGAGTAGAACGAGCTTGATCTTCTTCTTTGACCAAAGTTTTATATGCGGCGCATGACAGATTCACATGCGACGCATTCTTCAAAGTCAGGCTATTCATCTAAGTATGATATTGCGGCGTATCTGTTGAGAGAGATACGGCGCATCTTCTGAATTTCAGTAGACTTTTAACATCTCGCTTGTTTTGCTCCATAATTAGTCCAAAATCGCCAAGTTTCACCTATTACTTGTTTTTACCTGAGAATCACTAAAGTAAACATTAAAGCACCGATTCTCATAAATTATATAATAAAACAAGTCAAATAAATAAGATAAATGATGGTAATAATATGTACTTATTTGAGTTCATCAGTGATCATCAAAAACTTCATCATCATTGCTGTCAGAAACTACCACATTGCCTACCTTAGAGAATGGGTTACACACCATAGTTGATGAATCAACCTTTTTAAGAGGTTTACCATCAACATACACAAGAGTAACTTTCCCCTCAATAATTAGCTTTTCAATCTTCTCAATTTTCTCAACAATAGGAGTGGTACTCCCATTTCCAGCCTTAGAAACCTCCAAATCAGCCCCATCCTTAAGAGAAACACTTGTTGCACAAGGAATACCTTTATCATCAGTATCGGCCATATCAAGAGCATCAAATAGGTTCGATGTAGCAATAACCTTCCCACTCGTACTTGCCTCATTAGTGATTTTCTCCTTAATAGCCACCGGCTTCTTCGAGATAGGTCTAATATGTGAAACCTTTGGATGTTGAGATATAGATAATATGTGAAACCTTTACACGGAAGAACCAATCCAACACAACAACACAACTATCACAACTACTTTATAAATACAAGAAGATGTATCAACAACAAGAAACAACTCAGTGGTCTTGAGGTTATGAAGAATCCGAGCAACTTGGAGAAAGAATGGCGTGTATGCAAGAAAGCGTGATCTCGTCTTGTAAGAAGAACCTTGAGAAGCACAAGAGAAAGAAAGCTACAAGAATGATCTTATAGATCTGACGTTAGAAAGATATAAGAGTGAGAGAGAGAATATATAAGAATGGGGTGAGGAATAAGGAAGAAATGACTTACTAGTTATAGGCCATTCTGTCCACTGTTTACCCGGTTTCGTCGAATCCCTTTTCAGATGGATCCGACCAGTGTAATCCAAGGGATCCAGCTATCTGGTAGTACCAGTATGGATTTTGGGTTACAATTCCGGGTTGTGGGTTATAGTCCATGGGTCATATGATTTCATGCATGATGTATTTTAGGGATGAGCATTTCAACCCGAATCCCGGTATCGAACCGGAACCGTACAGGTACCATACCGAAATGTACCGGTACCATGAATCAAGCCAAAAAAAAATCGGTACCACTAATACGGTACCGGTACCAAAGTGGGAAGTACCGAAAAAATCCTGAAATTTGAGTAGTCATGTTTTTTAATTAAATAACTTATCAAAACACCCATTTGGCCCGTTCCATGTCAAACAGTAGTCATGTTAAACATATGGAAAGAAACCAAACGTTTGAAAAACTTATTGTGGCAACTATAGATAATTTATAAACCCTCCCAAAAATTAAGCCCGAACCTATTTTAAAATTTTTGGAACGTTTGTATGTTACGACTATCTTGGTGATGTATTTATTTAAGTATTGGTTGCGTTTTGTGCTACGTCGTGGTTTGAAATCACTTGAAAATTCTTGTTTTTCCTGTTTTTCGTTGCATTTTCTTGGAATCCTTTTTGGTTTAACAAAAAACGAGAAGAACTGTATAGGTACCGATTTTCCAGTACCGAGTACCGATTTTCCAGTACGGTACCAGTACCTACTTTCATATTCGGGAAAAAATCAATACCACCAATTCTGTACGGGTTCGGTACCATTCTGGTATCGTGCTCATCCCTAATGTATTTAGACATCTTGGGCCATGGGTTATGGACTTTGGGTCATAGGTCATGGATTTTACTCGTTATGATATCATGCATGATGCAATGAACATAGGCCATGGGTTTTGGTTCATGGATTATGGGTTTATGGGTCATGGATTACCCAACACATTTACATACATTTATATTGTTACAAACAAATACATTTTTAACAAATGTAAGTAAATAGTAAAAATAAATGTAGTAACATGTAATCTTTAGATTTGTACTTGAGATAATTTTATGGTTGTTATCGACAAAACTTAAAAAGATCGAGAAATATTAATAAACGTTTTTATGGTTTATTTGTATTAACAAAATGTTAATCATTTTAGATAAATAGCATAGTGTTGTCTATATACACTGATGCTAGTTTGATTGAGATGACACTCAATCCTAGTCGTGGTATGATTTCATCATGGATGATGACATTGCTGACTATACGTGTTCGACTGAGAGCATTGTTGCACTATACAGTGAAAGAATAAGCATCTTTTACAGTTTAAGAGGTTGTTGAGATGATTGTCTCAAACCTGTCTCAAATAGGTGCTTTGCTGGTTTCAAAGACCCTATCGAATGTATTGTGGGAATACTCATATTGTGATACTTGTACTTGAATACAAACGTACAAAATTACAATCATCGTATTATCCAAAACCTTCACTATCTGTGAGTTTTGAAACAATTATTCTCGAAGTTTACTCAGATTACTATTTAGCTGTCTTGTACCAAGCAAGTTGAGCATGTTGGGAACATTGGATCTCGACTTACTAGTATTCTCATGTTTATCTATATTTAGTATTTGGATAATGGAAATGTAAGCAGTTATATTAGATAATGAATTGATATACTGGGTATGATCGTCTTCATTTATACTACTTTGTTCTATATTTGCATGTTTAAATCTATGAACAAAATTTTGTTCTAAATTTTCCATTGTCGGTTAATATTATGGGAGTATTGTTGAACTAAGACAAATGTAAGCGATTGGTAATATTCACATGATGAATATTAAAGGATGTTTCCGCCAAACTCATATGTTATTCACTGGCTATAAATATTGGACTACCCCAACCTACAAGTATTCACTTTACGGATCGGCGTCATTAAGTGAAATCTCGTAAGTGGTTGTATTTTACTTGTCCTCATACTTGAGATGCAAGTAGGTCTTGCATGTGGGGAATATCATTTCTTGATATAGTTAAACGCTGTCCTGAATAACGCAGTTCTAAAGGCTATTTTCAGAAGTGATGTGAAGCACATCAATGACACGTGTAGTCAAAAAAGATTTTTTTCCTCCACATGTCACTGGATTTAGATACTACTAGGGCCCTCGATGAATTGATCAGATGTTTGCATGGTCGTGCCTTAAGTAAGTCAAGATGAATCTTGTTTACGTTTGGTAATCTTGTTCAATATCTAAATTTGAGAAATAGAATAGTTAAACATTTGGAATTACTTTGATCCATATCCATAGTTTAACATGTATATAAAATAAAAAGATGATTAATAATAAACTATTTACACTGAGACGTTTACGAAACCGCGCTCAGGTATTTCTGTGAACATTGGCTTGTTACTAGACGCTAACATTTGCTTGTACAATTATTTATGATTATGACATTCGTAAGTGATAGCTATTGGAAAGTTCTCATATCATATTAAATAACTATAAGGCTAGAAAGACATGAGCTTATGGGTTACACACATATACACCAAGGTATTACCAATTATAATTTAATTAATATATTTATATTAAATATATTAGTTAATATTCATGAATCGGTTAACGGTCATTATTTAATCCGTTAGACGCATTAACTAACTTAAGGGCCTGTTTGTTTGAGGGGTATGGAAAATTAAAGAAATGGAATCAATCCATTTTACACTTGTTTGGTTTGCAACTATCACAATGGAAAGGTGTTATGATAGGCATAGAACCATACCAGGGGTGTAAGATGACTTTTGCTACTCATTCCAACTATTATCTTCTCTTTCCTTATTATTACTACCTTCCTCCACTTTTCTTATAAATTTTTCATTTAATAAAAATCTTATTTTGTAATATCTTATTAACTCTTTAAAGTAGTTGATGCTTAGTAAGCCTCTTTGGAAAAAGGATCCTACCTATACAACAAACCAGTTAACTGTTAGTCGGAGTTGGATCAAAGTCAGCGGTTCATGGTCATGGTGGTTACCAAAGCTGGAGTACACAATCATCTTTTTCATGTCTCATTTATGAATTTTCTTCTTATTTCTTTTTCACTTTAATACAATAATTAAATTTATTGAATTTCATTTATGAATTTATACTTTGGGTCTGGAAACGTGAGATGTAATTTGTAAATGGTCTTCTTCCTATCTGCTCGTCCTGCATATAAGGGATGAAGATGATAAGAATAACTTTATGGGGAGAAGCATTTGTTTTTAATGTTTTGATTTTTGTTTTACATAATAAGGATGATAAAAAAAATGAGAATGAACCTACCAAACCTAACTAACTGAAACAAACAAATTTTTATTTATTATTTTTTTAAAATGATTGATTCATTGTCATTCTACTTTATACTGATACCGGTACCTATTGTGATTCATGTCAACAAACCAAATGCCCCCTAAGGCTTTTAATTATGCAATGGACACATTAATTGACTTAACCCAAAACAATATAGAAAGCCCATATGTCTTGCTTATTCAGCCGACCTAGGAGAAAAAAAGGGCAAAGAAAGCCCA
This sequence comes from Artemisia annua, assembly GCA_014162995.1. Classification (NCBI taxonomy): domain Eukaryota; kingdom Viridiplantae; phylum Streptophyta; class Magnoliopsida; order Asterales; family Asteraceae; genus Artemisia; species Artemisia annua. Next base: position 80,506 of record LBNU01033487.1, read on the forward strand.
ACTTGTTAGACAAGTAATTCAAGTTTTATATAATGATTAAACTTAATAATTGTTAGGACTCTTGAAAAAAACTAACACACAAAACTCTCTCCCTCTTGTCCTCTAAAAACTGATTGGTAATCATCCCTTAGGATTTGAAATTGTCAATTTTCCAAAAGCAAGAAACAAGGGTTTGTGCTTAGATCGTGAAATCAAAAAAACTAGCATTCAGGTAATACACGAGGACGTGTAGTGTGGATGATTTTTAGAGATCACTTACTTTAGTGATTAAAGGGTTTTTGAGTATCTCAAGGGGTATAACTAGATCTGTTCTTTGCTCCTTTTGTTCATCCAATTACGCTACAAAAGGTAAATAACGTAGTTATTTGTTAATCTTTATACATCATACGGATCCACCTTTGGGACCTTATCCGTTGCGTAATTATATGTTTATAAGTGTTATTTGCAGTAGTATATAAATATCAATAGCTTGTACCTGATTATCATTATGTTCGTGTACTTGCTCGTACTTGACGGTCATTCTGTTTGTAACACCCTCAAAATTCGGGTCTAGCAGAAGCATACATGCAATGGGGTGCTACGAAATCGGTATCATAACACAAGGAACAAGGAATGGTTTTTATTTCATTTAAATGGAATAAAGTTGTTATGTAAAAGCATATAGTTTACATGCTTTGAAAATAGTGCGGTCCCAAATGTTCATCAGAGTCGCCTATGACCATGCCCCTTGCCAAGCGCTTTCAAATAGTGAGCTATCGCCTTAAACCTGAGAATACACGCTAAAGGTCAACTTACGCTGGTGAGTCCATAGAGTTTAAGTTTAAAAACAATTGTGGACCTGAAGAGTTTAGTGCTATGTGTGACTAGAGACAGGTATATACATCACAATCCAACATCATCACAATCACAATCTCAATCAATAGTTTATCATGAAGGGTCATAGTGAGCGGGCCCCTCAACGGTCACTAGCCAGGTCGCACAATCACAGTAAGGAACCACCCGTTACTGCCCCGGATCTAGGCCGCAGCAGGGTCTATACCAAACTAGGGTCAAAGCGCCCTAGCTCTAGGTCAACATCTACTTCCGTCNAAGGGCTTCTTTTGCCAACAACAAAAGTTCAGGGTGAAGTGGAATGAAAATACTGCAGGGACCATAACTATAATTTAGGTCATCTTTTGTAAAACGAGATTCGGGACTAGTTTCGACTAGTAAATGAAAGATTTATGACTCGGGATTTTCACCAATGCACTCAGAATAAAATTTCCGATAGAAATGAATATAAATACATCTAGTTTCTCACGAATAACACCAAACTCAAAATAGATGATCTTTTCTCTGAATAGAACTTGAGAGGAATTTTGCGAGTTGTCACAGCCTCACCTCCTTAAAAAGAACCGTGTCCTCACGATATATTCCAAGTTACCTGACAAGGTCTGAAAGAATGAACATATACGCACGAGGATTTATCTTCACGTCTCCTACGTGAGTTTAGGATCTTTTAGCAAATTTCGACGAGCTTCGTCGATGGTGATGCGACTTTATGAAAGTCGTCTAATTCCAAGGTTCAAGATTCCAATAGGTCAACAAGGTTCGAACATTATAAGATCAGAATTTCTCCAAGAGGAATAACAACTGCCTTATTGGCGAGTCGTTTCTTCGGATTTCGTATGTGAAATGTCGGGAACGCAACAGAGTTCCGACGGTGGCTCAAATCTGTGAGATACCAATCTGACTCTAGCAAGGATCTGAAAGGATCGCTACGACAAGGATTCATGATTTCGATAAATCTCTCAACAAGGTTTAAATATTCGTCAATATGGATCTTTCCCGGGGGAACACAATAGTTCCATCAACAAGTCATCACTTAGCCTATACACATGAGGACGTCTTGAATGCTGCTGAGTTCTGATGCTAGCTTGAGTCGGTGAGCTATCGATCTAACTCTAGCAAGAATTTGAAAGGATTAATAGAGCGGGGATTAAGCTTGTTACGTTTACTAAACGCTTCACACATTTTCATGGTGAATCTTTAAGCTTAATCTAGGTTTTATCTGAGGATTCAAGAGGTTTGCATCATCAGGGTTTCCAACGATTCACGAGCAGCTTACCTCTCCATTTTGACTTCGGACGATCTCCTTGGTAGTTTTGTGAACAGGCTCAGGGTCAGGAAGTTGGGTATCTCCATCTTTATCCAACAAGTCGGCGATGGACACTTGCGACCATAGAGGGTCTTTTGCAGTGCTGTTGTAATACTGAAATAGTAGGTAAGAGAGAAATTGACCAACAAGAGGTGTCTATCCTAACTATTGCCAAATTCGATTAAGTAGATACGAAATATGTTCTCCAATGTTTGAATGGTTTCTTCCCTTCATCCATCAACCTGGAAACAATACACAGTATTCATTTCCAGATCTTTTCTCATGGCCCTTGGAAGGGGTTGATAAAATGTGGGTGTGAGACGACTAAGAATAGAAATCGGCACTTCATGATGCACAACGATCTTCTTCACGTATAGACGAGTAAGGTTGTCCATACTTTTCATTTCGCTGGCTAGCAGGAGGTGAACAGGTTAAGTAGGATTCATCAACAGATATTCAGGTAGAGGTCGGGATTCGCTCCCGAGGTCTAGCTTATGATATAGCAATAGAATAGAAACCGACAAAAGGATTGTGAAACGGCTTATACGATAATAGGAAAATAACCCATTGTTTAAAAATTGTAGGAAAGTCAAAATCTCGATTTTCAGTTTGATTTCACAATATTGTAGCAAGGCAGCAAAACGTTTTATGAAATCTTCTTATTAAGCTATTTGTAAAATAACTTACAGGGTATCAAGGAAGCAGTTCACCATTTATAAAATGGTAGTTAGAGCAAAATTTTGATATTTAGGATAGTAGCAAGGTTGCATTTGGATTCATAATATTGTAACATGGCAACTAAAATATTTTATAAAATTGTTTTGTGAAACAATCTTGTAAAATAGTTGGTGATATAACAGGAAAAACAATCCTCCTTCCTAAAATAGTGGTAAAATCAAAATTTTGATTTTTGTGAAGTAGTAAAACATCTTGTAAGATGGCAACATTTTGTAAATTAATTTCAATGCAGTTTCACTATCCAATAAGAGACGGATAAGGATATCTGGTATTTCCGAGGGATGAGGGAAGGAATAGGTGGTTGTCCCAAGGATCGCGATTCAGGTTACCTCTCAAAATCTAAAAAATTCTGTTAAGCACAGAATCCTTGCTGATTGAGAGTTTTAGCAAGTTTAGAGTACAACTCGGTAACAGAAAGTTCATTGCTACTAGCAATCGGTTGGAGTCGATTGACTCAGCACGATATTTAGGTAAGAGGCGGAAAGTACAACCTCGATTAAACATCGTCACTAAAACAACATTAATTGAATAGCATCGATTGAGAAAATGAACATCCTCGATTAAGAAAATGAATATCGTTGATTGAGGAAATGAACATCATCGATTGAGGAAATAAACATCATCGATTAAGAAAATGAACATCATCGGTTAAGAAAACTCATCAATTGAGCACAGGGCTTAAGGTAGAGGCGGCTGTGACTAGATCGCCAAATGAAACGAGGCTAAATGCCAAATCCAAATTTGGAACAAGGTCCAAAATCACGATAAAATAGCCAAAATCCAAACATAGTTAATACCAAGTCCAAAATAGTCAAAAGTTAACTCAAGACGTAACCGAAAAATCAAATCAAAACGAAGCCAGAAATCAAATCCAAACGTAACCAAAATCAAATCCAAACATAACCGAATCAAATCCAAACAATAATTCCAATATGATCGATGAGGCTTATGACGATAAGCAGCTTGGATTCAGATGATGTCAATCGGGTCTAACCCGACCCAACGCGAACTACGCCCGATGGCGACAAACAGGAATTCCACATAAACGAGGACGTTTAGTGGTTTTAGAAGCATTACGATTCATGCAGTGTTGTGATGCCAGTGTGTCGTGTGTGAGTGCAGGCTTAAGTGTTATGTTCAGTGCTTGTGCGCGCGCGCAAAGCTTATCATTCCTAAAGGCAAACTCTAACCCGAACATAATGCTGTTATAACTACCCTCAGTATCACAAAATTCACCTCTAAGCCGGACATAGGTGATCAGGCTATGTCCAACTGTCCCTGGTTGAATGTAGGTGATCAGTCTACATTCACCCGAGGCTCAATGAATTTTGAAACACTCAGCCTAGTTACGCTAGTAATATGTCCTTTATATCCCAAAATCATTCCCAATACTACGACTAGTGTGCAAAATCAACATTCAATAATGAGTTACGCAAGGAAATAGCGTAACTCAGTGATAGATGTGGTGCTTGCATAAGCATATGGAAATACTCGTGGTGAATAGCTAAAATAAGCGGATATGAAATATCCAAAAGTAAGGCACACACTACAATGATTATATCCTCAAATTCATCAATTATATCATAAACATTTCATTACAAATACCATTAAATGTCTCATCAGACTTATCATCAAGTATATCATTCAATATCTTATCCAATGTATTCTCAGTTATCTAATCAATCACATCCTAAAACAAAATCATACGCGAGGCATCAGCTTGGCAGGCAGGCACGTAACAGTCATAGGGTTAAGTTTTCACAAAAGTGGTTATAGTTTGGGTTTTAAAATTACCCAGTTCTCTATAACCTAGGCTCTGATACCAATCTGTAACACCCCCAAAATTCGGGTCTAGTGGAAGCCTACATGCAATGGGGTGCTACGAAATCGGTATCACAACACAAGGAACAAAGAATGGTTTTTATTTCATTTAAATGGAATAAAGTTGTTATGTAAAAGCATATAGTTTACATGCTTTGAAAATAGTGCGGAAATAGGCCCATAAAATAATTAGAGCGGTCCTAAATGTTCATCAGAGTCGCCTATGACCATGCCCCTTGCCAAGCGCCTTCAAATAGTGAGCTATTGCCTTAAACCTGAGAATACACGCTAAAGGTCAGCTTACGCTGGTGAGTCCATAGAGTTTAAGTTTAAAAACAATTGTGGACCTGAAGAGTTTAGTGCTATGTGTGACTAGAGGCAGGTATAGACATCACAATCCAACATCATCACAATCACAATCTCAATCAATAGTTTATCATGAAGGGTCATAGTGAGCGGGCCCCTCAACGGTCACTAGCCAGGTCGCACAATCACAGTAAGGAACCACCCGTTACTGCCCCGGATCTAGGCCGCAGCAGGGTCTATACCAAACTAGGGTCAAAGCGCCCTAGCTCTAGGTCAACATCTACTTCCGTCTAACCTCAACTAGTCAACACATGTAGCAAAACAAAGTAGTAGCATGTCCAAGAAAATAGTTTGAGCTAGGAAGCTCTCATATAAAAACCAGGTAACCACATAATGCCTTCGAATATCCAAATCAAGTATATCGATAAACCAATCAATCAATCAATCAAATCTTAATCAAACCGTTCACGTATTCAAATAAACAATCATTAAGTTTAGTTAAAAGAGCATGTATTCTCCCCCAAAATAGTTATGAAAACTTGTTTAAAAAGTAGGGGGCTATGAACTCACCTTAGCCACAGCAATGCAAAGATCACGACCGACACAACTTGGCATCTAGAGCTAATCACAACGAGATCCAAAAGATGGGCACGACGGCACCAAGTAGTACGAACACGAGGGTACATCCTAATACGTATACGATTATCTCAAAATATAGCTCGTACAATAATAAAGTCTATAAAAAACGATGTGTCATAGTTTTCGTGGATTACTCAAATCATTACTTATAAAAAGTTTAAAATATCAATGATTTCGTTTGGTGTGGTAAGAAGACATAGACTCTACATACAACTCACGCCAAAATGGAAAAGACATCGACATATAACTCACGCCAAAATGAAAAGACGTCAACATACAACTCACGCCAAAGAGGAATCAACATCGACATAGTCATGAAGAATGCTAACAATGTTCCAGCTAATCAAAGAAAATCTAGACCATGACGACAATTAACCATGTAATATAAAATAGGTAAGTTTCGGTGTTTACCCCATAATCCCAAATAGTTTATATAAAACATACATTTTTTATAAACAAATCAAGTTTGAATTCATAATTCGAGCAAGAAGGCTTTTCAACTTCATAAAACATAAGTTTATATTCTTTTCGGGTTTTATAAGAATAAAAGGTTTTGAACAATAAATATAAGTTTAGAAAGTTGTATAAAAGTCGGCATGACGCATTCTTTTATACAACATTTCCAAGTCAACGTGACTTTATTGGACTCAATTTTCTCAAACAATATTTCCCGACAATTAAATAGAAAACTAATAAAGAGTATTCATTGTTTATTAGACATTATTTACTTATTGTATATTCGTTGCGAATCAAATATATTAAAGTCGTTAGAGTCTAATATATTGTATTCGTTTCAAGTCCAATAAGTCCAAATCGTCCAACCGTCCAATGAATATCAATTCGATAAATCCAATAGTTATCCAATAATATCAATATAAGTCATAATCCGAGTATTTAATCCATCAAGTGTTATTCAAGTCAAATCTCATTTATCAATACCAAATAATCCGAAACTTATCAAAGTGTACCTCGACAAAACAAACAATCATGTTAGTCAGATATATTTCGACCTAACAATTATAATCAAACACTTTCCAATATAATTATTTAACAAAACTCTTAAAATTTTAAAACTAATACACCCTTTTAAAAGTTGTGACAACAATACAAGTACACCACTTTAGTTTTCTTGTTTTATTTTCATTACCGAGACGACCAAATGCACAACCTATATGGGTTACTCTTGTGACCGAGGACCAGAAACAACAAACACCCTACACGAGTTTATCTATTTCTGCAAGTCAACTCATTCCAACTAGTAATTATTTTCAAAAACTCTCTAACATATATGGTAATACGTTAACACCAAACAAATTAAAATAAATCAATAAGCAAATCCAAACACCAAACCGAGAACTATACACGGGTTATATACCCGACTCGAGGTAAACATCAATGACGACAACCATAGTAGACACAAAACAAAACCAACCTAACTCGAGACCCATCAGTCCTCGACTGAAAAGAAAACCACCTACAGATTCTTACCACACTAAATCCATATTAACAGTTTTTAATCCGGTTTTAGTCCACTTTTAAATCACAAAACTCATTTTTTTTATTCAACCTTAATCCACGAAAACATTAGACAACTTACTTACAAATTGGTGATAAATCAGGAAAAGAGATAAAATGGGTTTTGTGTTTCACGGCATACCACTAAACGAGAGAGAAGAGGAGACGGCGGTGGCGTCTTCTCGAGTACAACTCGAACCACAATGAACCCAAAACAATTAAACAAACAAACCCTCGAACCAACCAAATACTCGATCTACACACGAATCTCCTTGCAATATTGATGGTGGTGTAATTCGAAACGCGACCCAAACGAGCACCACTTGCTTTGATCTATCCTTACCTTCGATGTATACAATAGAATAAAAGAAATATGGGGCGAAGGTGGTGCGTACATGATGGTGGAAGGGTATTACAGCGCGTGTAGTAACTCATAGTGACGAGGGAGTCACGAGAGAGATGATGGTGGTGACGGTGTGATGAGAGAGAGAGCGGTGGTGTCGGTCGGTGGTGGCACCAGTGGTGGTGGCGGCTGGAATAAGAGAGGAGGAGGAGGAGGAGATGTGAGTTTTGAAACCCTAAAAATGAATGTGATGGGTTTATAATTGGTTTTTATAGGGGCAAAGTAGCCCTAGCTAGTTTAAAATGTCCAAGGGCTTCTTTTGCCAACAACAAAAGTTCAGGGTGAAGTGGAATGAAAATACTGCAGGGACCATAACTATAATTTAGGTCATCTTTTGTAAAACGAGATTCGGGACTAGTTTCGACTAGTAAATGAAAGATTTATGACTCGGGATTTTCACCAATGCACTCAGAATAAAATTTCCGATAGAAATGAATATAAATACATCTAGTTTCTCACGAATAACACCAAACTCAAAATAGATGATCTTTTCTCCGAATAGAACTTGGGAGGAATTTTGCGAGTTGTCACACTGTTCATGTACCTGTTCGTATGTGGCTATAATTCTATTCGTGTACCTGTTCGTACCTGACTATTAATCTATTTGCTACCATAAAATCTCTCATACGCCATATAGACTTGTTTATACGCCGTATAGACAAATCTATGCATCGTATAGACCACTGAAGTCTAAGACTTACACTTTACTTAAATTGAACCCAACCTTTTCCATAACACTTGAAACTAACTAGAACTTCATTTATAACATAAATATCATATATGGTTCTACTAAAATCTTGTCATACTCATAACCTTGCTATAACCTTCCACTAATCCTGAAACTAGAAACATTCATAATAACATGACTAAACTACTAATCGTGCTACTAATCCATTACTTACCTCGTGTTTGGTTTAGGCATTCCTCTTGTTTTCCTCTTGAGTTCCATGATCACCTAAACACATAATGATCATACTAACATCATTAGAATTGATTAGTAATACTCATATGCTTCATCTTTAACTACTAATCTTGGTCACTTGAAGTCTCACGCCAAACACTCCATTTCATCTATGAACTAAACATTATCATCAACATCATAACTATTTCAAATTATCTTATCTCGTAAACTCTACAAATTCTATAACATGCTTTATGCTAAAATGCTTATTATAAATTTTCAATCATGTCATAATCATCTTTTGATCATAATATATATTATAACTAATGCTAGGGTTATTATAATACCCAATTCACATAAAACCCTCAAATTAACCTCTATAACTAATCATAACAAAAACTCATACTTACCTTGATGGGAACTAACTCCTAATGCTTGAAACTTCCTTGATTCACCAACTTGTTTCTATAAACTTCTTGATTAATTCTCCTGTGAAAATTTTCCTTTTAAAATGAAGTTATCTCCCAATTTCCTTCCAAAATACATGTATGAAGACACGTGTGGCTTTGAGGGGTTAAATACCTGATAATTGATGTTATAAGCCCATAAGGGAAATTCTGTAATTTTACACTAAAGTCTTTACTTTTGCACCGTTAGTCCATTTCATTAATTCTGTTGCACCAGAGGTCCTTTTTCCCGTTAACTATTGCATATAGGTCCTTACCCGTTAAATACTAACTGAAATAACATTCTAAAATCATCAAAAATGCTATTTAATAACCGTGACTAAAACTTCAAATTTTGGGTGTTCCAAGCATTTTGCATGGTTATACTCTAGTTGTTTAATCTCATTTGATCTTTTCATTATTTTTGTTGTATGGAGAATAGAGACATTATATAGTAGTCCATCCCTTAAAGTACTATCCCTCATCAGAAAATCCGTAATCAATTTGATTTGTTTATCAATGAAACGAGATTGTGTTGTAGAACCTAATGGATCCGTATTTGTTTGGTTTTGGGTTTAGGGTTTCTTGTAAAAAAAATTAAAATTATTTGAACCAATATAAGACATTTTATAGAAAGGAGACTTGGGGAATCACAATAATACAAGAATTCATCACTAAAATTACAAGATGATTGCGAAAGTGAAACAAAACTAGTACTTTTTTCTATTTAAAATAGGCTGTGAAACATAAATTACGGAACATCTGCAAAATATAACTTTAACTTCTTCAGTTTCCTATATAAACGCCTTGGTAATTGAGTCATTTTATCCCATCTTTGGATATATTCACCAAACAAATGTTTCCTTCACAATAATTGACTATTTCTATTGATGCGAGGGTCGCGAAACAAGCTTTACAACCCAATAGGCAGTGTACCTAACCATTGTAGTATAGTATAGGCAAGACTGGAGAATTGATCGTTCTCTAGGAATAGTGAGGTAGGCTCGTAAACTATGACGAAATAATCTAGGAGACAAGAGGAGCTTTTTTTTTTTTTTTTTTTTTTTTTTTTTTTTGTGTGTGTATTTTTTATATTTTAAAAAGCAAGTTAATATCAGCGTTTTGAAGATTTGGATTTTAAGTAAATATTAACCTAAAGACAAGAAAATTAAATAATGAGAAAAGTAAATTTGGGGAAAACTTATATGATGAAAAACGTATTGACTTAGGGTGCACTACTTTTTATTATTACCTAGTTGTCTCTACTTAATTTGACATGCTTTGATTGATGATTATGGAGGATATATGTCTAGATTTGTATATTGTCTTGGTCCAACTCCTACACCTTATAATAACTATCCTAGTGCCTTGGTCCAACTCCTATAGCTATTTATTATGCATATTATCCAGCCTGTACACCGCTCTATGGTCGCTCTGTGTTGCACATAAACGTGATCAAAGAACCCTAGGTGACTAAGCTAGGCCAATAACCAAGCAAATTCTAAGGTTTATGTGGTTCTCGGTCCGACTATAAATAGTTCATCGCATGTTTTGTTACTATTGGAGATTTAATCAATTCGCAAGCAATAGATAATAACAACACTAACAAGAAATTAGTAAAAATGACTAAATAACAAAAGATTTCATACAATCATAAGTAAACATATAGATATTTAGCCTAACATAGCATACAAAGAACAAGTAATATACATAATCAAGCAACAAATGATAAACATAACAAAGTGATTAATGCATTAACTTATCTTGATGATACACTTGAGTTAATATGATAAAAAGCACTGAAACGTGCTTTTTATTCGTGCGACGAAATATATAAATTAACAATAGTGTATTGACGAACTTAGAGTTTGTAATTTATGGTAGTGACCAATGCTTCGGTTTAAAAACTTTCTGAAGAAACTCACGGTTTAACATTTGAGATGTATTCTTTTAGGAACTCATAGTTTAACATTTGAGATGAGTAAGAACAAACTTCGGGTTGGGTTGGGTTAACATGGAACACAGATTTTCCAGTAACTATAAACAAGGATAATGAAATTGTAAAACTTCGCAATTCGATCGCAAATTCTGCCGCAAAACACCAGCTGGTCTATCAAATGCGTACGTCATGTGTTTTGAATTCGCATTGTGTTACATTCATCGTTTTTGCTTTGAAATGAAAAGGATTAGCTTTGATAATTTATGGGTAGCTGTAGAAGCAACAAATATAGCAACAGTTAGACGTCAGACATTAAATAGACAAAGCATATGTATTAAATATATTAAAGTAGACAACGATAGTGGTAATCTTTATGTAAAAAAAAATAAAATAATAAAAAAATAATAAAAAAATCCTAATATAGCAATATACCTCAAAGTTGAGTCAAGTTGAAAATAAATGTGATTGGCTCTGAAACAGTCAACAAAAGTCAACCAAAGAATTGGCCAACTAAAGTCAAACTATAAAAGAGTCAATGCAATAGCCAGAGGAGTATAGGAATTCCCCAGGTCGTTTAAGTCCCGACGAGGTGTGAATTGTATTAAAACGGATTCGTGATCGAGTGAATTTGAATGGGAAAGGGATTTGAGTGAGTAAAACTAAGGAAAATAAAAGGAAATAGCTTAAACAAGCTACAATGACAAGAACGTGAAAACAAAATGCTTAAAAACGTTTAAATCGTAAAAACGCGTACGTTTAATTTAAAACTACGTTAACGAACAAAATAAAACGCGAGTTTTAAGAAATAAAAGACCTACGGATATGAAAATTACTTTTTTACAAACCTAATGATAAAAGAAAATTATTGGAAAAAGAAAAATATTTATTAGACTATTTAAATAATTATTATTAATTAAAAACTA
>LBNU01033487.1:92282-152728 GCA_014162995.1 Artemisia annua
GAGAATTCCAATAGTGTTACAAAAGCAAATGAAAAGATATACATATGATTTGACATTTCCCCAGATTGACTACTGGATTTTAAGCCTTAACTGAGACAATTTTGATCATGTAGTGCCTTACATCAAACAAGAACAAAGACACAAACAAACCCTATGACAGTCTAAACAGCAAATCCAAACACTCCTTAAAGATAAAGATCTCATGATTTTCAAAGGATTGCACTGTTTTAATCCTTAAAACTGATGCATAAAGATCTAATATGATGGAATGAGCTTATAGAAGCATTAAAACACAGATGATAACACCAAACACTTATAGATCACCAATAAGCAGTTTTGACAGTGAAACTAAAAAGACAAGCATAATAAAACTCTAATGAACAAGAATTGGTTTTTAAGCAATATTATAACCAACATACACTAATTAAGCATAAACAACCAAAGATAAGCAGTTTAGAGTACTAGAACAGTAACAAGCAAAATTGGATATTGTAGGCTTACAAGAGCTTTCTATGCACAGAACTGAGAATCAAGGACCATGAACACAATCCTAAGCTTCCCAAGAAGCTTCTAAACCATTTGCATCCAGAATCAACCATGAAACATACCTCAATCTCCTTGTCAACTGACTTTTATATTTTCACCATATTTTTGAGCATTTTTGATATTTCTTTTTGTTAACTTATCTTAAACTGCTTTAAATATTTAAAAGGCTTTAGATAGCTTATAAATGAGTTGGAATGAGCTTAAACAAACACTAACAATAACTTTTAACAAATTTAAGTGAGATTGTCAGTTTCACCTAAAATTGCCAAAACTGAAAATACAATGATAACTTGAAATTAACTTCAAAGAAAGTTTGAAATACATAAAATGAACTGAATAAAAGCGTTTTGAACTAAAAATAACAACTGGAATTGAAAAAATGACATTAAACGTGTAAACTACACTACACTACAACTATGCTACACTAACTCCCCCTTTCTTCACTTTTATAAACCTTGGGGTCTTTCTCTGTCTTTCCCACAGCTCTTTTTGACCATTGGATGCTTGCTTTTCATCTTGGCCGTCCAAGTTATTTTGGCGGGAAATTGCTTATAAGCAATTGGGAGTGGGTTAGGTAGTGCAGGTGGGATAATAAATGTTGGGGTGTACTGGGGAAACAAGGAGGAGTGGTTTGGAGGCTATGGAGGTGAGGTTGAGGGAGACAAAGCTCCCTGGTTTTAAGGTTGCTAATGGTGGGAGGGAAAAAGGGGTTAGGGGTGGTTTGACTGGGATTAATAAAACGGGGGTTGTGTTGGGTTTGTTTAAGCTTTGGGCTTGGGGAGTGATTGGGCCAGGGTTTATAATAAAAGGGTATTGGGTTTAGATAAGTGGGGGTGTGTAGTGGGTTAGGATTTTGGGTTTATGTTTAGGTTGGGTTTTATAAAACAAAGGGTTTTGTTTGGTTTGTAGAAATTTAAAGCCCAAGGACCATTGATGTAAATTCTGAAAATCAAGGGACCTGAATTGTAACTTTCCCAAACTTATCCAAGGGACTTATCATGCCAAGTTTCAATAGTACAAGGACCATAAAAACATTTTTCCATTTTTGAAAACACCCGAGGACTGAAAATGTCATTTTTCAAAGTTGAGGGCCTATTTTGCCAATTTATGAAAACTTATCATCCAAGGACTAATTTTGACAACTTTTGAATTTCCAAGGACTTAAGTTGATCTTTTTCCATTTTAAAATCTTTTCAGGGACCATTTCTGACATTTTATGAAAGTTCAGGGACTGTTTTTGACAATGTTGCAATTTTGCTTAGTTTTTCGTTTGTTTTCAATCCTTTACACCTGAAACGCTTAAAAACACACTCAAAATATATTTTTGACATTATTTGGTCGTTTTTCAGGTGTTTTTGGACGTTTTGGTTCGGAAAATGGAAGGAAAGATATGTGTAAAAAGGCACATATCAAAATGTCATCTTGAATGTCGTAAATGCGACTTTCCCTGCTCGTTATTAGTAAAGTTATAATTTGTTTACCATTTGATGCATGATATTAAAATTTTTACCATTTGATATAACATTCTTGTGCAGAAAGTCATTTTTCTAATGGATTCAAACAATATATTAGGCATCTTCGTTACTTACACCCAGTTTAATGAAAGCAATTTCAGGAGTCGCAAGAGCTAGGCACCTGAACTGCTTATGTGGTTAGCTCACCACTTCAGTGATACACAGTTTCTAGTTGGGTCAACCGTCTTTCGTCTCTAACTACAAAGCTTTACAAAGCTTTTCTTTTGACTCATCGTATTTGCTAGTTGACAATTGCCGTCCCTCCCTATCCGAGGAACTTTATTAAAATTTTCGGTATTCTTTTACTAATGTCTTATAGTCAACAATTATTAACCATCTTGCTCAGATCGAAAAAGAAGAAAGAGAAAAACTACCATTGTGACATCCATTAACCAAAGATCTCAATTGCCATGAGCTATTGGTTGAATCCAAAGAGGTTGACAGGCCCATATCAGCAATCAATATTCAATTGCACAAAAAATAATACTGAAACATATGTTCTTGAATTTCTAGACAAAACCACCAAAATAGCACAGGTGGAACTCCCAACTCAAGTTACAACATGTTTTGCGTAGCAGTCAAAAGAAAAATAGCAACAAATTTGTTTAATCAGACATTACAATTAGTTAACCAGTTCTCTTTATGATGTGAACTCCACTATCAGTATCCACGATGTCGCTTATCTCCCCCACTTTCAATGCATATGTAGCTTCCTCAAACGGCTTCTGCATCTGCTTCCTTCCAAATGAACCTGCATAAAAGTTAAGCAAGAAACAATGTTTTTATGAGGCGACAGATAACATAAAGAAGCAAATACATAGAGCAAATGTTTGTACTAAGGCCATCTTTTCATTATAAAAATGACAAAAATATATATTCGTTTTCAATTATGAATGTAATTTCCAAATATAACTTTTGAATCCGTGGGAAAAGAACAGAACAGAATCAGCTGAACACTAATGTAACTATACGAGGATAAGTAAGGCGATGAAACAAATTGGGGAGTCATAGTGTTCAATGCAAAAGCTGAAATTTTATCACTTGATACCTTGTATCAACATTATAGGGAAAGGGATTCACTATCAATGACAATTTTTTGCCAAAAACTATTGGTGAGCACAAAAAAGGGTACTTTACCAAGAAAAGAATAAACAAACAATCGTTCTAAGAGAAAACTGAAGTCCGCTGCTGAGAAGACGTAAGTAAAAACAATAGGAATACACATCCCTAAAACCAAAAAAAGAAGAAAAGAGGATCTGACATTTTAGCAAATCAGTTTTCGGGACAAGTGATCAAATCAAACTTTTCCAGCATAGTAATTTCTAGCCTTAGCTAAGGAACTTGTTGCGCAATGAGATAAGGCGCAATGTAGAAGTGGAGAAGTATACACATCTCATATTAAAATGAACCAAGCCTACGAACCATGAATGGATTGTGGTTCGAACTTCAAACAGTTGCAACAGGATTGACCCTTTAATATCCCTTCACAACAAGCTCACTTTAATATGCTTATGCTATTTCAAATTACACACTGTTATGTGCTTGTGCTATTGCAACTGAAGACAAAGCCTTCGATATTGAAAGCGTCACATTTAGGGACTGCAACTTCTTAAAAACTAACAATAGGTCCAATTTTTACCATCATGTCCCAGCTAAGCCAAGCTAAATGCCTATATGGGATTGGCCATGGTTAATTTACATCAATAGCAGAAGGCAGGCAATGTACTTTTAGACTCGGTCTCGAAAATAACACATGATTTTCATAACCATATACATAAAGTAGCACACAAAAGACGAGGTTCCTAAACTGTTAATGGCACGAGCAAATTTTAGACATGCAGTGGCTTTATTAAACCAAACATTAACACACTTATTCTTTCGAAGTCCTAACTTATTTCACCAATTAAATCATCTATTATTCAATACTATAAAACACATATGAGCAAAATAAAAACACATATAATTAATCAAAAAAAAAACAGTTACCTAAATCACCAGCACGTTTAGCAGAGCTGCAATCAGAAACAGTTTTAGCCACATCTTCAAACTTCACCTTCCCCGAAACGATGTCGTCTCGCAAAGCCTTAATTTGAGTGACAGCGTCATCTCTAGTCCTGCTACTAATAACAACTCCTTCTGGATCCTTCCACGACGCCTTACGACGAGATCCTTGGTGTTTTATTAGGATATGTGATGCCCTAACTTTATCCGTCATCTTGTGCTTCTTGTGGTGGTGTTTGGTTTGGGGGTTTGAGGGAGGAGGAGGAGGATCTTTTGGATCCTTTCTTTTGCGATTCGGATCTATGGCTGCGGTGGGTGGGTGGTTCAACGCAACTAGTGGTTTTTCAAGTGTGGGTAGATAGTGGTGGCTTTTATTAGAGCAAGTATTGGATTAGTCCTTTTTGTTCTACAAATGTTTGCTTTAGTCCGTCTAATTTCAGTTATTGTTAAGATCCCGATTCTGATCCTAGAATCTTACGATTTTACGATAGTACAAAGCAAAAACGATCTGGATCCTACGTAAGATCTTATAAGATCTTGGTCTTGACCATATGATCTTAAGATTTAATCCGATTAGATCTTACTTTTCTCGAACTAAAAACTAAAAAGCTACAAAGTTATGGATTGTGTTTTTATAGAATTTAAAAAACAACATGTCTTCTTAAACATTTCATATTCATAATTTAGGACAACATTTTTATCTACTATTTATATGATTTTGTGTTTATGATAGTTAATAATTTGAAGATTTGAATAATATTACAAATACTTTTAAGAAAATGACATTATGATAGGATCTTAGGATCCCAATCTAATCTTACAATTTCGATTTTGGAAAATAAAAACGATCATGAGTAGGATTATGATCTTGAAAACCTTGCTAGAAATGTTAAATTTGTCTTTTAATAGTTTGTATAAAGTGAGTCTAACCAACAAGATGGTTACATATCATTTTTTGATTGGGACACTCATATATACAACCGGTTAAAAGAGTGTACATCCACAGTACAACAGTTTAATGCATATGATTGAGTGTTCCAATCAAAAAATAGTGTACAAATCATCTTTCCATAATTTTAAGAAAAATGCGAGTAGTTAATAATTGAATATTGTAATCATTGATGACCCGTGCAAAGGCCCATCATTAGCATGAATTCAAAGGCCTGTATCCAATACAACCAGAAGGTCACAATCCACCTAAGTCATCAGGTAAGGAAGTTTTTTAATTGGGAGGTGATTGAGACACTCATATTTTTTATTGGGACAGTCAACTGTACAAGCAGTTAAAGCATACTGTAAGCACTGTACAAAGATGTAATACATAAAGTAGAGTATCCCAATAAAAAATGTGACTGTGCAAATCATTTACCCTATAGTGATACACTTTTACGTGAAAGATATTTTTCAGGTACAATTGTTTTCCTTATACCCATAACTGTCACACAATGATGGTGCAAAAATAACGCGACATATATAGAGTGTGCACACAGTGTACCTCACAAAGATTTTTTTTTTTTTTTTTTTTTTTTTTTTTTTTTTTTGAAAGGCAACAAAATATATAGAACTTACAAAGAACAAAATACAAAGAAAAGGCATCCCACCCCAATTAATCAAGCAAATTATAAGGAGAAAGGGACCCATGAGAACAAAATAAAATACAAGAATCAAAAAAGATCCAAACACAAACAACTCCCCTACACTAAACTGACCCATATTGAAACTTAAGAAAATTAATACCAAACAAACAAATAACACTAACTGACACTATCTCTTATCCAATTCTTGACAATTGATATGGTACCACTTGCATTACCATGTTATACTTCAAACTGACATTTGCAGACAAGATTGCAGACGATACTCACGAACCCAGTTACAGCATGTAGACCAAAATTAATTCCCAGACCCACTGAGCATAACTAAGAAAACAGCAAAGGAAAAAAGAAACACAGACCAAACTATGCGCTTAAATCCTTTACTGCACTCAATACCCACTCACAATAGCAACCACAAGGTCCAACAAAACAAGAAGCCACTGACAAGCACTCTATACCTCTGCTACTGCGACACATTCCTGTCATACTAATTCCATCTGGTGATTTGCATACTAACATATTGCAGCATCAACTGACCCAAGCATCAACTGACCCTCTGGTATATAGCTACACCATTTGCATATTGTGATATCTATTACTTTTATGTTTTGCATTTGATAGGATCACTCAGCCATTGTTGCCACTCCATCTCGGTTTTCTTTCTCGATCTTCTTGTAATCCACTCGAAACTCTTTAGTTGAATATCTTGAACAATTTTGTTTAAGCTTGAAACTTTATTCTTAAAAACACGTTCATTCCTCATTTTCCAAATAAAGTACTCGGAAGTCCATATGACCACTTGCCAAAAATGCGAAGAATAATTAGGAACATCAACATTTCCGTTGAGCGAAAACATTTCTCCAATGGAGAATGCATTGACATTCCCAACTTTCCACCACTTAAAAATCTTTTCCCACACACTCATAGCAAAGTTACACATCACCAAGCTATGAACACATGTTTCCACCGCACTATCACAGCAAGGACACAATTTCGAATCCAAATCTATGCCTCTTTTATCTAGCTCATCTCGAACCGGAATTCGACCTTTTAATACTCTCCACACGAATATGTTCACTTTCTTCGGCACCCATTTGTTCCATAAAGTTTCTTGACCACCACTCTCGATCCTTAGTGTTCTTTCCTCCACCATTCTTGATAACTCTTTAACCGTGAATACCCCATTTTCTTGTAACGCCCATTTCTATTGATCCCTACAATTAATAACAATCACGACATTTTCTTGTGATTTAATACTATTTGTACTAGACCAAGGATCATTTTCACTTGTCGTCCTCTGTTTACCCGATGGATGATAAAGGCATGGCACACATACAAGTATTTGATCATCACATAAGGGTTTGTGTCTAAAACCTAAATGCTTCTCTATTAAGTAGGAATGAATTTAATACATGAAAGGGGTCTTCAACCTTCACACACATTTAAACACACTTACACAAACACAAAATCGCTTTTCTGGTTTATGTTAGTGTTACATTGACTATAAGATATTCAATCTTCTCACGGTGTTCTTACTGTCATAAAAGAAAACCAAACATACAATCAGCTTCACCCACTATACCATTCATTCTACAACACATATTTAAGCAATCATGATCATATAATTATAATGAGTTTTACTAACAACGGCCCTTAAGGTAGTTGTTAAAAACTAATTACAAAAATTCGTGTTTAGACATTACACAACGTTCAAATGAAATAATTCAAAACCACTAATAATTTGTTAGAATATCTCAAATATAAATACAATACATTCTTCGTATGGTTATACTAGCATAAATCTGTAGAGCTTGTCTTTGATTATGTCTTAATATCAACAGATTTTGTGAAGATTTGGTTGTTAGCAGTTAGCAATTAATAATAACTAAAATAATTTAATATCCATAGTTCATAATTAAAAGTTCATCTTTATATTTTAGGTTATGTCAAAATAAGTGTTAGCTTTTAATGTCTCAAAAATGTGAAAATAAAATTATATTAGTGCACAGTATGTGTAATGGTCCCAATTGTTTTGAACTGCTCGCAAATCGAAAATAGATGGGTAGACTGTAGAGTGTGTTTAGTTGGTGAGAAAATACTCCTTTTTTTTTTTTTTTTTTTTTTTTTTTTTTTTTTTTTTTTTTTTTTTTTTTTTTTTTCATAAACTTAATAAAATCACACTTCTCAAATAATTATAACTAAAAATCTTAATAGTGTAATATACTCTTCTCTACTTTTATCTCTCACTAAAACAAGAAATTGAGAAAGGGTCCTACTATTTATACCTCATACCCCACTTTTTACATTCTCTACCCTCTCGCTTACTTTTTTTGCAGTACAAACACAGTTTTTTTTATCAGTTTTTGTTTCGTATTTTCTTTCAGTTTAATACTTTTGACTTATTAAACTTTACTTTTTCTGTTTCGTACTTTCAGTTTTATAGTTTTTTAATATAAACAAAATTATTAAAAAATAATAATAATAATAATAATAATAATAATAATAATAATAATAATAATAATAATAATAATAATAATAATAATAAATATATGAAAACTGGAAAAATGAAGGGGTACAAATAACCTATCCCATTGGGAAAATCTTTTTATAACTAAAAGCAACCTTAATTTGTGACTTACAGATTATTAAAAAAAATAAAAATAAAATAAAATAAAAGGTCCAAAATGGGAAAATGTACATGACCAGGTATGCTATACATATAAACGTGAAAAAAGGCGGGTTTTGGTCCTCTTACGTTAAATTGTTTTTGGTCCTGACCCTAAATCGATTATCAACTTTTAATTTCAAAACCCTAATTACCAATTTCACCTTACAACGACATAATGACTGGCATTACGCTTCAGAATGATCAAAATGACAGCCATTCGCATACCGTTGAAGAAGATTCAGCGCAACCACAACAAATTATTGTAACTGAACAACAACCAAAACAAGAACAAGACACCAAGGTACTATTTATTGTTTTCCCGATTTATGGGTATAAATTATCTGTACATGTAATTACTTACTAATAAAGGTTGCATGCTTTGTTGTTTGTTCATTTAGACATTCTAGTATAATTAAGGATGGTAGAGTTAGGGTACGTATATGTAACGTATGGCCTAAACCGAATAATCTCATTTTTCATGTTTTAATCCATGCTCGTCCGATAGCAAACTCAATTATGGTTTTGGGAATGATACCCAAACCCAATGCATCAACAAACAACAGTTATCAAGTAATCATGCCACTTTTTTTCTTTTTTTTTTTTTATTCCAGTCTTACTATCAAATTGAAACCGGTTAGCTATGTTTGAGTTCGAATTTTAGCTCATATACAAATATAAGCTACAGGCTTGGAAATTGCATACGACAAATGAGAATGGATGTTTAAGCTTCTTTCAATTTTCAGAAGAATAAAAAACTTCAAAAGTTTTATGTAATTGTTGTTCTTGCTCGTTTTTACCCAGTCATAAATATAATGTAAAAAAAAGTAAATTTTTAATAGTGAATTCTCTTTATGAGAGCGAGCAAATTTAGGCTAGACTTCTGAAATATAGAACACAAAATTATAATTTGACAACGAAATAAGGTGGTGGCTCATTGAGACATATGCGGCATTTTAAGTCTATAACTATAATTGACTAAGCAAGCAAAGGGGTTTTATACTTCTTAACACTCCCGTAACAAATTATGAACTTGTTTTAGCTTTTGTTATTGTTTCATGTCTGCATGGTAGTTATCCTAGTTTCTTGAATAAATTACTCCCTATGCAATTTTGTGCAAGAGCTGGGGATATTGTTAGTCTCATTGAAGTAGTAATGAAGAACCATTTGTAAGGAATACCTACGTGCAGGTGCAATGTAAGAATGAGTATATCATGACATCCCAATGAGCTAGCTCATGATAACATTATCAATGAAATATTATCTTCCTCTCCAGTTTGCTTTTTCATTACTGTTCCATTGATTTGCTCCCAATCTTTAGTTTGGTCCTGATCAGTTCGCTTCGTAACAGTCACATGTATAATTTTTATGATCCAATATATATAGGTTTATTAAAAATCCAGGATAAAGAGAACAAAACTGTACATGAATTCTTTGACTTCTGAAGTAAAGTTAAGATCATAAGAAGTATAGCTGAAAAATAATTTGAATCATAAATAGAAGTCGATATATATATGTGTAATAATTTATTGGTGGAAGGTTGGTATAATAATTTGTATTTTGGTTCATGGTGTTTAAAAAAGTGGTACACATATCATAACATGGAATGGAGATTATCTACTAGTGGCAACCCGTTGATTCCGAGAAGGTGCACGTGGGTTTATATGTCAGGATGTTACCCTTGCATTAAATTTAATTGAGTTTTTAACCTTCAATGGGAAATATATGATAGCGAGATCAGAACTTCTAGCTTGTGGTTTTATATGAAAAAAACTATTCAAGATGTTCTGATGTGTTGTTACCTTTTATGGTTTATAGAGCTCAACTAAGACGATCAAAGATCTTGAAGTCAGTGTCCCCATTGTCTATGGAACTATCTCATTTTGGCTTGGAAGGAAAGCCACTGAGTAAGTGAATTCTGCTTTTGTTGCATTTACCTTGTCGGGTTCTTTGCTATTTTTTTTTAGTTGTTTTAAACAGTAATTGGAGCATAAATTGAATGTGAATCTTATATATTTTTCTCTTATGTTTATTAGAACTCAATCTCATTCATGGACTGTTTACGTGCGTGGGCCAAGAAATGAGGACTTGGGTGTTGTCATCAAGAAAGTTGTATTTCAATTGCATCCAAGTTTTAATAATGCAAGGCGGGTGATAGAGTCACCTCCATTTGAGCTAACAGAACGCGGATGGGGTGAATTTGAAATAGCCATTTCAATATTCTTTCATGACGATGTCTGTGATAAACAGATAAACTTGTGAGTCATTAATACTATCATTATTTCCCCCCCTTTTCATTTAGGTCAGAGGTAATACTTATCTCATTATCTTCAGGTTTCACAATCTGAAGCTATACTCTGAAGTTGAGCAGGGTCCTTTATCTACCAAGAAACCTGTAATTGTCGAGTCTTATAATGAAATTGTTTTCCCAAACCCCTCGGATGAGTTTCTTGCGCGTGTGGTTAATCATCCATCTGTAATTGTGCCACGGCTTCCAACTACTTTGAACTTGCCTCCTGGTAATGTGTTTTTCCATCAGCGTTGTGTGTATATAAAGTTTGAAGTAGTTTTATATCGGTTTGCTGTTTGTTACATTATAGCACCAATAGAAGATGTGCATGAGAAGAAACGAGGCGACACTAAAGATCATCCACTCGGTCAATATTTCAATAGGTTTTCGGAGGCCGACGAGCTCTTAAAACTTGCAGAGGCCCGTCAGCAGGTCAGTGTTTTCTTGGTTGATTTCTTTTCAATTATTTGTCATGGTGTTGCCAATCTCTTTTTTTGAAAAACATGAACTTTGGAACTTTCGGCCTGATATTGATGACATTTTTTTTGCTGCATTAGGTGCAAAGTCATATTGTGAATATAAAAAGGCGATTGAATATGCTCGAAGGGTCAATTAACACATCTTATGCTTAAAATAGCATTTTTGCTTCAAGCTTAAATAATAAGCAAAATTAGAATACCACCGCTTTGTTCCAGTCATATCTTGATTTATGCATGGACACTGGTAGTTGGTACTATATTATGAAGGTCTAAGATTTAAATCGTACTTGTCGATATTTGGTAATAAGTTCGTTTTCAAGAAGTTGTGTCCTTGAATGTCCTTTGTGACAAAAGCATGTGAAAGTAGCTATAGGGCCATGTTACGCCTGCTTTATTGGCTGCAATTCTCTTTCAATAATAATTAGTCATTATACCTTTATTAATCAAGTTATTATATGAGAGATTATTGTCTTATCAACCATTGGTTGTATTGATGTATCCATTTCAATTATGGAACATGGGACTATCCAAAACTGCAAAGGTTTAATTTTCCATTTGGACAAGTAACTTAGGATGTTGGATGTAGTTTACTTCACCTTTTGAAATGAAGCAGTAGCCAATTTTAAAATCAACTATAACACCATTGTCCATACCCAAAACTGATGTTCAACCTTTTTCATTCTCTCCGTGAATTATGAAAACCAAAGCCTATCTAACAAATTTAGGCACACAGGTGTTTTGTTCCTGCTCGCATAGGTGTATATGTGAAAATGCGTATGTGATTTCATGTTTATGGAACCCATACCAAAAATCAAAGAGAGGTGGGAAAAAGTCAAAGTCTAAGAGTGGAATATATATAATTATGGAACTCAATACCAAAAGTCAAAGTCCAAAGGTGGATTTGAGCTATATATAATTAGGAATTTAGGATGTAAAGCCAAAAACATTATCCTGAGTAGCTAGCACCTTGCATTCCTTTCCACTTTGTGTACTTTCACATTGCCACATAAGTTTTGGCTCCACCATAAGAAGACAATGCAGAACCAAGTTCACACCATTACATGAAAGATAGGTGGAGGTTATTTTGGGAAATACAAATTTGTTCAATGATCAATAACTTGTTATGTGTGAAATTTATCTTCTGAAGTGATATCTTCTTTAGTGAATAGATATGCATATGTGCTGCCTACAGCTTTATAATTTACTGTATGTTACTAACAACATACATAGATGCATACATATACATTTACTACAATAATGGTGTTGTTTATCACAAGTTCTCTGTACATATATCCAAAATGAAGTTATAGGCATATAACATCCACAACATATTTTATTATATGACATGTTAATGATGAATACTTGTTAATTAATATCAAATGTAGTTTTTCAGTACATACATAATACATTATAGAAATTCAAACACAGGCACATAGATTGATAGATAGANTTTTTTTTTTTTTTAATACTGAATTGAATGATTACAACTATGCTGGAATGTGGTTTAATAGACCTAAGAATCTTCTAGACTGACTAGAAGTAAAGGTTTTCTAATCGCATACCAATACTAATTAACAAATAAAGATAAACATAAGAAAAGTTTCCTAATAAAATCTGCTGTGACTTAGATTCCTTACTCCCCAAGTTTCCTATTCCTTGTTCCCCAAGTATACTTCTAGTCCAGATTATCTACTTCATCACTTAGGATGTTGGATGTAGTTTACTTCACCTTTTGAAATGAAGCAGTAGCCAATTTTAAAATCAACTATAACACCATCGTCCATACCCAAAACTGAAGTTCAACCTTTTTCATTCTCTCCGTGAATTATGAAAACCAAAGCCTATCTAACAAATTTAGGCACACAGGTGTTTTGTTCCTGCTCGCATAGGCGTATATGTGAAAATGCGTATGTGATTTCATGTTTATGGAACCCATACCAAAAATCAAAGAGAGGTGGGAAAAAGTCAAAGTCTAAGAGTGGAATATATACAATTATGGAACTCAATACCAAAAGTCAAAGGTGGATTTGAGCTATATATAATTAGGAATTTAGGATGTAAAGCCAAAAACATTATCCTGAGTAGCTAGCACCTTGCATTCCTTTCCACTTTGTGTACTTTCACATTGCCACATAAGTTTTGGCTCCACCATAAGAAGACAATGCAGAACCAAGTTCACACCATTACATGAAAGATAGGTGGAGGTTATTTTGGGAAATACAAATTTGTTCAATGATCAATAACTTGTATGTGTGAAATTTATCTTCTGAAGTGATATCTTCTTTAGTGAATAGATATGCATATGTGCTGCCTACAGCTTTATAATTTACTGTATGTTACTAACAACATACATAGATGCATACATATACATTTACTACAATAATGGTGTTGTTTATCACAAGTTCTCTGTACATATATCCAAAATGAAGTTATAGGCATATAATATCCACAACATATTTTATTACGGAGTATATGACATGTTAATGATGAATACCTGTTAATTAATATCAAATGTAGTTTTTCAGTACATACATAATACATTATAGAAATTCAAACACAGGCACATAGATTGATAGATACACACTGATTCATAAATGGAAAGGGGTCCATGGTGTGTTGGTGTCTTCAATTGAAGTAACAAGGTAGGGTTACCCAAAGGGGTATGAAACTATGAACCCATACTTATACAATCACACCTTCTTAGAAAACCACCTTGTTCACCACCTGCCTGCATCTTCACATGCATTAGCTTCTTAAACTCCCCCTATAAAATCCCCTTTTACATAATCAAAATCACAATCACCACATCCTCATCCATCTCTTCATCAACACTTCACCACCACCACCACCACCACCACCACCACTGTTCTCTAATAACCATACATACATCAAATAATATATAATGGGTCTTATAAGATCACTAAACAAACAAACACAAGCAATGGCCTTCAAAAAATTCTCAAATTTTAAAGATAATGGTTACAAAGCAGACGCCCCAAAAGGACACTTTGTAGTTTACATTGGAGAAATGAGAAGTAGATACGTTTTACCCATATCATGGCTAAATCACAAGGGATTCCAAAGCTTGCTAAGACGAGCAGAAGAAGAGTTTGGCTTCACTCATGATATGGGGTTAACCATTCCGTGTCATGAACAAGATTTTTTATCTCTCATTTCCATCATGGGATGAAATTACCATATGACTAAACTGGACCATGAACAAAAGATTTTTCTATCCTTTTCTTCACTCATCTTCGTATGCATTTTTCTGACAATCGTTGTTAACCCTCAAAATTTTTTCTATTTTTCTCATGTGGTGATCTTACACCCTTGGAAAAATATTGTGTCAACCATTTCTATAATGTTTTGTCATGTATATTATTATATAATGAAGTTATTTCTTTCTTGCTATATGTATTAAATAATTATTGATCAAAATTTGATAGATTTGCTAACTTGTTGAGTTTTCTAATCAAGTTGCTCTATCAAAATTGATTATATCCATTATTGACCTGTTCCACCAATGAAGTTTATATATATCATCCTCTAAATGTGACATGCAACATACAAAAATGAGTGTGTGCCGTAAGTTTTATATGTTTACATATACAAGACGAGTACCAAATTAACCATAGACCTAGGTATTCAAGTAATCAAGTTTATATATATCATCCTTTAATTGTGACGTCGTACAACATACAAAAATGAGTGCATACTGTAAGTTCTATATGTTTTCATATACAAGACGAATACCAAGTTACAACCCTAGTATATACAAAAGTACCATACACCTAACAAAAACTAAAAGTTAATTACGTGGTAGCCCAAATATGTATCAAGATAGCTGTATCATGTGAAAGAACTAATGGACCACAGAAGAAAAGGTAAGTGATCCTGACATTGAGTTATTTCTTGAGTTAACGTATGTGTCATTGAGAAATGCATGGTGTTTCAGATTGTTAGTTCATATGATGGAATCCATATTATCTTTATAGTAAATGTTTGCTAGAAAGTGGCAACATATCGATTCAAAAAAAGAACTGTAATTGGCATTGCAGGCCTGTCAGTCATATTGGAATATGATTTTAAACTAAAATTTGGTCCTTTTTTTTTTGGAACGGCAATTGTATTAACTAGCAAGAAGCTAGAAAAAGGGAATTACAAGGTCGAGGATAGAATGTTACAAGGATTACAAAACCATTCTATCCAACTAAAACTTGGTCTTAATCGTTAAATCCAACTAATTAAATTTAGGTCTCTTATTTAAAGGGATAGGATAACGAGATCAAAACATTATAACAAAATAATTTTGAAACCAGGTAATAATCTACGCTTGTGGTCTTATATGAATAAATTTATTCAAGATGTTCTGATTTCTCACGTTTACCGGTTCATAGAGCTCAACCAAGACAATCAAAGATACGGAAGTCTGTGTCCCCATTGCCCGGTTCATTATGCTATGTGTTCTCTATAAATACTTTTCCTAAAAATACAATATAACCACGGGGTTTCATTGTTTAACATGCCCATGGAACTTATTCATTTTATCTCAGAAGGAAGGCCACCGAGTAAGTGAATTTTGGTTTGATGCATGCCTCTGCTTTACATTTACCTTAACCTTTTTAGGTTCTTTCTACTAGATATTTTTGACATGATTTGGAGAGTAATTTGAATGGAGCGTTTATATATTTCCATCTAAGCTTTACTAGAACTCAATCTAATACATGAATGTTTATGTGCATGGGACAACCAATGATGACTTGGGTGTGGTTATCAAGAAACTTGTGTTTCAATTGCATCCAAGTTTTAATAATGCAACACTAGAGATAGATTCACCACCATTTAAGCTAACAGCACGTGAATGGGGTGAATATGAAACTGCCATCTAATATTCTCATGACGACGTCTGTGACTAACAGCTGGACTTGTGAGTCACGTCGTTCATTTATTTACTATTGTTTTCCCTTTAGATTGCCTGTAGTTCAGATGGAATACATATCTTATTATCTTCAGGTTTCACAATTTGAAGTTATACTTTGAATTTGAGCACGGTCCTTTATCAGCAAAAAGAAACCTGTGATTGTTGAATCTTATAATGTATCTGTTTTCCCAACCCTTCAGACGAAATTTTTAGCTCATGTCATTAACCATCTATCTGTAATTGTGCCACGGTTTCCACCCACTTTGAACTTGCCTCATGGTAATGTTTTATTATTACATGAGTGTCTTGTATACATGAATTTTGGTGTATTTATAGCACCAATAGAAGACTTGCATGGGAATAAAAGTGGCGACACTAAAGATCATCCCTTGGTCAATATTTCAACAGATATTCTGAGCGAGGCAGATGAGCTATTTGAACTTGCAGAGGCTCGTCAGCAGATAGGTCAGTGTTTTCTTGGATAATTTCTTTTCAAGTATTCTGTAATTGTGTTGTCAATTTCTTTTAGAAAAACTTTCGAACTTTTGGCCTGATCTTGACATCTCTTGGTTGCCTTAGGTGCAAAGGTCATATTGTGATATGAGGTTATTATGTATGCTGGGTGGGTCAATTAACATATCTTATGCTAAAATCGTTTTATTTTTCTTTATTTTACATAATAATAACCAAAGTTAGATTGTAGCTTCATTTTGTTCCACTCATTACTTGATTTATGCATGGTAGTTGCTAAGTTTGCATCATAATAGTATAACTTTTGGTGATAAGTTCATTTTCAAAAAGTGGTGTCCTTGAATGTCCTTTGTGACAAAAGCATGTGAAGGTAGCCAAAAGGCCATGCCGCCATGTTACACTTGCTCTATTGGCTGCAATTCTCTTTCAGTACGCAAGAGATAATAATTACTCGTTATTAATAATTTAAGTTATTAAATGACAGATTATCGTCTTGTCAACATTTGGATGTATTGATGTGTCCATTTCAAATATGAAAATTGGGATCATCCAAATTTTCTAATGTTGAATTTTCCAATTGGATAAGTAACTCAGGATGTTTGATTTGTTTCAACTTTTGATATTAAGATTATGTTCTTACAAAAATTATTAGCAGTTAAACCTGAAGTCGACCATACCACCATGGTCCATATGGTTGCCAAAACCTGAAGTTCATCCTTCTTGAATCTCCTTGTGAATCATGATACGTGAAGCCTACTTAACAACTTTAGGCACATGTATTTGTTTGTGTGAGTTTGCATGTATTTATGAATACCTGCACATAAAAGCATATGTGATGCATTTCCTGTAAATTGAACCCATACCAAAAATTAAGGAGAGGTGATAAAAGTCAAAGTCTAAGTTTGGAATATGTATTATTATGGAACCGAATACCAGATGTCATAGTCCAACGCTGGAACTGATTAGGATATAAAGGAAAAAGTGCCAAAAACATTATCCTTAGATTAGCTAATACCTTACATTCCTTTCCACTTTGTGTAGTTTATTGCTACATAAGTTTCGGCTCCACCATATGAAGCCTAAGCACAACCTAGTTTGGACCTTTACTTCATAAGATGGATGAAGGGTTATCTTTGGAAATAAACCTTTTTTTTTTTTTTTTTTTTTTTTTTTTTTTTTTTTTTGTTCACATAGCAATAACTTTAAATTTATAAAACATTTCTTAGATGGTTTCTGTAATATCGATATATATCATTTGTGCTGTCTACTAGAAACATATATAGATCGATGCATACATATATACATTTAGATAATCAGATATATCCATATACATAACTGCATTCTAAGTGTCTTGCTCATCACAAGTTCTCTCTTAAAATGTACATCTATCCAAAACGAAGTGATAGGCATATAACATCCACAACATATTTTATCATATGACAGGAATGATCAATACTACTATCAAATGTAGTTTTTCAGTACATATTCTATAGAACTAGAAACACAAGCACATAGATACACATTGAGAAATAAATGGAAAGGGGTCCATTGTGTGTTGGTGTCTTCAATGAGGTAACAATGTAGGGTTAGCCCAATGACTTATGAACCCATACCTATACAATAACACCTTCTTAGAAAACCACCTTGTTCACCACCTCCCTACATCTTCACATGCATTTGCTTCTTAAGCTCCCCTATATAAATCCCATTTCGCATTATCACCGTCACCACCTCCACAACATCCATCTCTTCTTCAAGCCTTCACCACCACCACCTTTTTTTAATAAACGATACATACATAAAATAATACATAATGGGTCTCAGAAGATCACTAAACAAACAAACACAAGCAATGGCCTTCAAAAAGTTCTCAAATCTTAGTGACAAAGGCTGCAAAACAGACGTCCCAAAAGGACACTTTGTAGTGTACATTGGAGAAATGAGAAGTAGATACGTTTTACCCATGTCATGGCTACAGCACAAGGGATTCCAAAGCTTGCTAAGACGAGCCGAAGAAGAGTTTGGGTTCAACCATGATATGGGGTTAACCATTCCTTGTCATGAACAAGATTTTTTATCTCTCATTTCCATCATGGGATGAAATTACAGTACAAAACCGGATCGTGAACAGAAGCTTTTTTTTTTTAATTATTTTTTCCCACTGATCTTCATATGCATTTTGCTGAAGATCGTTGTAAATCCTCAACACTTTTTTTTATTTTTCTCATGTGGTGATCTACACCCTTGGAAAAATATTGTGTCAATCCATTCTTTTTAATGTTTTCTCATGTATATTATTATATAATTAAGAATTCTTTTTCTGGCTATCTGTATTAAAAATATACTGCTCAAGTTGTTATAGATTTGTTAATATGCTTAGCTCTCAAATCAAGTTGCTTTATCAGACAATGTTTCATAAAGATTATATTTAAGTTATAACTGCATCAAGTCTATATCATCCTCTAATCATTTCAACATACAAAAAAGAGCATGTGCACTGTAGGTTCTACGTTTCTCATATACAAGATGCAACAAACTTACAATTTTGGTATAAATATTTACATCTGTAAGATAAAACTAACTAAAACTACCCAGGAAAAAACCATCTGAAAGCCAAAGGATGCATCCATACGGCCCCCCTACAAAACAAAACATATACGTACCCTGCTCGCATGACAGGTATACACATATCATAAGTGCGCAGAGCTCATAATCATATCATATCAAAATGGGGACGCAGTGGACAAAAACCCGCCTCCACTGACAGCGTCATGCCATTGGTGCCATCAATGACATAGCCATGGACTCCCCATGGCTAGCTAATAAACTCGGGCATAAGAGTTATATCATGTGAAAGAACGAGCCACAGAAGAGAAGCTAACTAATCCCGACATAAGACCTACAAAAAAGGCATTATTATAGGTTGTGGGTTCACCTTGCATCGAGTTATTTCGTGAGTCAATGTATGTATCATTAAGGAATGGTCCACCCACAACTGCTCCAATCGCTACATTAGGATTTGGTTTCGTGGAGTTAAGCCATATGAACCCGTCTTTGCAACTTGTATTTGCATCAATCGGTATTGAGGCACCACGATGGTGCACATATTGAGGGTAGTTGCGCCCAAAGCCAACTAGGTAGCTCATGTTCA
Organism: Artemisia annua; assembly: GCA_014162995.1. Taxonomy (NCBI): domain Eukaryota; kingdom Viridiplantae; phylum Streptophyta; class Magnoliopsida; order Asterales; family Asteraceae; genus Artemisia; species Artemisia annua. The sequence continues at coordinate 111,916 of LBNU01033487.1, forward strand.
CTGGGTTATTTCCCAGCACATAATCAGCCTATACATATAAAACACATTATGTTATCTATCTCATCCAATAATAAGCTAAATTACTAAACAAGGTATAGTACCTGTGAAATAGCAAACTCGCGAAGATTCATTGGCTCAAATAATTTCCCATTGCAATATATGTATGGTGTATTGGATGTAAACATGTAGTCGCTAAAAATCACCGCCAGGAATGAAGTGGCAATGGAGTATTGTAATGTATCCCACTCGTTAACCCATATCAACCCACCTACAATTCACCATCAAAATAAATGTCCAAATTTATCATATTATACCCGTTTTTACAATTTTTAGCTTTGACAAATGTACCATTAGTTTTCTGGCTCGTGACTGGTGGCAACAAAATCATACACATAAGAGCCTCAGCAGTTCTTCGATACATTTGGAGGTTCATATTTTCTACAATCGATATCTCTTTTTTGACACCAAAAAAATTCACCCTCGATAATAACACCTAGTAGGAAATCAGATGCATAAGGTACCCAAATTTGATGTGATTAAGTTCTATAAGTTTAACCATGAAAGGCAAAACTTACCTGGGTCCCAGCCAACTTACTGTCCCAAGAAAACCATGTGGGATTACCCCAATTGGCAAACATGTTTCCATGCAGTACAGTCACGTAGCTGATGTAGTATCTGTCTTGGGTGGCATGGTATAGCCACGCTGCCGCCCATAATAGTTCATCGACAAATCCTGAGGAATTGTAGTAGTCTTGTATGGATGGGATGCTTTTAGTGTACACCCCTGGATAGCTGTTAGCGAAATTGAACAACTTTTGGGCATGATCGAGTAGTAATTTGGAATAATGGGGGTCTTGGTTCTTGAAAACTAGAGAGGCTGCTGCCATTGCTGCTGCAGTCTCGGCTGCAACGTCTGAGCCTGGATGTGTGGTGTTGACTTGGATGGTTGGTCTTTTTTCTGCTGTGGTTTCGGGCCTTTCCCAGCATTTATGATCAATGTCTGGATCACCCACCTGATAAATCCACCAGGAACAACAGTCAGGGGATCGGCGGTGTTTGGCAGTGCATCTTAAATGTGTTGTAATAATAATAAGATAATTGAGTGTTTGACAATGAGTATATAAATTTTGACATAAAATGACCCCAATAATTGTATAGCCAGAATCGGTTTTGTTATAAGCTACTTCTATACTAATTATTCACACACTTGGATCCTTCATCGAAATAGGAAATTCATTTCTAATTGGTTTGAGTGGATCATCGATCCAAAACTTGCTTGTACAAAAACTATGTAATCACGTTTTTTTGTCTAGCTTCTTGCTAGTTTTGCTTTATATAATATCCGCCGTTCAAAAAAAAACACTAGACACTGATTATCTTATGTTTGTACCACAAAATGCGTAAGAATTTGATAGCTAACCATGCAAAATAGCAACCTATCAGTATGTTGCTATGACTGGTAAATGACTGAAAGTAAACTGTTATATTTTTCATAATGATTTAAGTACATGGTATTGATTGTTAGCAGTATGAATTTACATTTTTATAGAAGTTAGAAAGAAACTAGTTAACCTGAATGTAGAGTACATTATCTGAAGGATGGGCATTGATGAGATAATCAGTAATCCATTTCAATGATTCTTGAGCATGTTTAAGCTCTTTAACTTCATCCATATGATGACCATATTCTAGGATTGACCATGCTAGAACAGTGGCCGTGAAAGCCATCGGAAAACCAAATTTCATAAGGTCTCCGGCGTCATATAGTCCTTTAGATAAATCTACGTTCTCATCTTTTCCATCCTCTAGCCCTGAATCCCCTCTCCATTTAATCAGATTGTTCTCCAATCTTCCAGCTGCATTTTCAACCAAATTATAGCAACAAATGCAAAACAATCACATATGTTGTGATCCCGGGTTTTTTTAGAAAGGAATGTAAAAATGTTTTCTGAAGTATTTCTCTAAGATATGTTTATAAACTTCTAAACTATAAACCACTTGTATGAAAATAAGATAACTTTAAAATAAAATTCGCGTATCTTTTAACTAATAGAACATGCAATGAAAAACTATTAGTAATTTAGTTATCATTTCTTTCTATTCAACTCGAGAACACACAATAAAGGTCATTTACTAGCGAAACTGAATTTGAAATTGTAATTAATTACATTTTTGAACATCGAAAAATTGTGTAGAGATGCCAAGAGCGTCACTATATTTCAGCGTAACACCATTGAAAGGCCTTCTAACATGAAGAACCCTGTTGTGAAGCTCATGAAATGATCTCCATATAGTGATAGACGCTGCTCCAGCAACCAGAACAGTGATCACAGCCACAAAAAACCACCAATGCCAGTCGCTAGAATCATCTATCGATTTCTTTTTAGCTTCCATCACATCTAAACGATATCTCGTTTCAGTTTTTCAATTGTTTAATTTCTAGGGGTTCAGTCGCCGGCTAATTGTGCTTTAAGTGAAATGAGACAGTGAGGAAAATTCGAAACATGGGAAACGGCATTTTTTACTTTAGGAAATGTCTCAAAAAACGAATCCAAGAAATTCCTTCGTGTAAAATTCGAATTTAAAAAAAATGAAACATAAAGACAAAAGTGTTCAAACATGTGATAATATTTCTTTTTTATTGTCGTTTAACCAAAGTGTGTTACCAAGTTTAAAAGGCATGTATAAATTTTGTCTTGTTATTTAAATGCTTTTGATATTTATCATGTGTTGTACATCTTTACACACCTCGTATAAGTGTATAACTATAGGATATAAACAAGGAGTTATGGTTTTAAAAGGCAAATTTTAGTGAAATAAAAAACCGATGTTGGGATCAAATGACAAGTCTATAGATAGTCTATAGTGAAAATCAACAAACGCATTATCTTGTAGCTCTTTGAAGAATAATTGATGATCATCCAATGAGAATAATTCCATAAATGTAGGTGTGTGCCAATAAACATATTGCATGTCTCCTAGTGTTTGTCTAATTATTTCTATTTTTATTTTTTCTTTGGATGGTTTTGAATATAAAAATAAACTCATGATGTATCTTCTATAGTTAGTTAGCAAATAAATTATAGTTTTATATATAATGTTTCTCCACTATTTTTTTTAATCATTGATGTGCATCGGAAGCGCAAGGCTTGGATTAAGTGGTTAATACACTTGCCTTTGGAGACAGAGGTCAAGGGTTCAATCCTTACCCCTTGCAAGGCCGGAGGTCCTTTTCTACCTTTGGTAGAACCGGAAGCAGTCTCTCCACCTTAGGTAAGGGTAGGGATGTCTACATCTAAACCTCCCCATACAACGTGGAAGACAGTATTGAAACCCATAGCCCGTGAAAGATGGTATTGTAAGTTACTTTACTTTACTTTATTGATGTGCATCTATCTCGACGGGCGACACTTAAATTTACAAAGCACCATTGGGATACTATTGGCAAGTATGTAATACAAAGACTCAAAATTGATGGGTGCATTTCAAAGGATGTAATTCTTCCTTTATTCCATTGGTCTCTAAAATTCAAGACTTACTTCACATAAATGATTTTAAACCTATTACCTTTATAGGTTGTCAATACAAGATTTTGTCAAGGTTCTTGCCAATAGAGTTCAACGAGTTATTCATTTGGTTGTTAATGAAGCCCAAACGACATATAACCGTTAAATCATCAATGGTTCTTTAATGGTAAACGAAATCATCTATTTGCCTCAAAATAATGAACATCTTTTTGTCTCGAAAGTTAATTTTTAGAAAGCATTTGACTATCTTGATTGGAGCCTCCTTGATAATGTCATGGATCAAATGAGAGTGAGTCACAAATGAAGTAAGTGGTTTCGTTGTTGCCTATGCTCGGCTTATAGCTTGGTGTTCAATGGTTCACCCACTAGTGAATTTAAGATTAAAAAAAGGTCCAAGCTCTGGTGATCCTTAATCACCATTCCTCTTTACCATTATGGTTGAAGCTCTTTATGTCTATCTAATAGGCCAAATCTAAGTATATCTTCGAGGAGACTTGTTGGTATACCCATATACACTATATCACACTTCAACATAGCTAGAATTAGCAGAAATATAGAGAGAAGAAGATAGGAGGCGTTTAGGGTTTTTGTAGAGAAAGAGTGGTGGTGAAACTTGTATAAATAAAACACACTTACACACTATGAGAGAGTCACACCCACAGGGCATTTGTGTGGCTTTATACATCAAACGCCACTTATTGGGCCTCATGGGCTTGGGTTTGGGTTCGTGGACTTGGGTTAGGATATTAGTAGGCTAGGTTGACTAACTTAGTACATATTAGCTTATCCAAGTCCGTTAAGCCCGATACTAGACTATTACAGTATCTATCACAAAATACAAGGTTTCTAATAGTAGAATGATCATCACTTTTATAATCCTAACAATCTTCCCCTAAAGGGTGGTCATTCATAAATGATGCCTCTTAGTGTCTTAGTCTTGATACCACTTGTCATCTTGATCTTGTACCTTGTGTGATGGAATAGGTTAATCTTGATTCTTTGTTCCTTCATGCTTTGTGATCTTCATTTGAGATTTCTTGTTCTTTCTTGCCTTTGATAAAAATCTTCTTATGATTGTGGTTGTGTATTCTCCAACATACTCATACAACTTGAAATTCTTTGTTCTTCATACTTGTGTCTTCCACACTTTTACATTTGAACCTTTTCTTGACATTTTTTACTAGCTCTTGACTTTGATTTGACTCTTTGTCTTTAACTTGTTATCTTTGTCTTGAACTTCTTTGTTTGAGCTTGTTGAGGATGAGACGTGTAAGTATGAGTATATGGATATGAAGATGTTGAGATACATGGTGGTGTACGGTCTTCTTTCACAGTGACTCTTATCAGTACCTACAAAAATAATTAAAGTAACTAATAATCACATTAGGCCAATCGATCATTATGTACCTTTTCTTAGAGAATCTTTCCACTACGGTTATTTTAGTGAATGTCTTGATTTCATTCACCTTGGTTGGACTAAGCAGCCGTCCAAATTCCATTAAGGAAAATTATCGATACATTGGATAAATCCAAGTATCGACCTACGTCATCAAGAATCGATTCATGAAAGGAATCTCGTTGGCAAGGTTTCTAGCACTTACGTATTTGGATATTGAGAACATTTGCAGCATAATGTGCTAATGTTTTTTGAATCATCACACTGATCATTCCTGAATTGGAAGCCACAAGCACGCTTACAACAATCCAGGTAAGCCGCTATAGTATACCGAACTATCACTCCACGACTGTAGATCGTTTGAGACAAAAGTAACCACCATGTTAATCCATAAAGAATTAACGAAATGACCCACTTTCAGTGTTGTTTGATGTTGACACTGGCGGGGTTTCCATTCAATCATCGAGGATCACAAATGTGATTCTATTATGAATGTCCTGGCAAGAGTACTAGAATCTGCGAAGGACTCTAAAGTACAACTTATGTTCTTGTTGAACAAAGTGTAAATTGGCATGTGTCCTACGAGATTTTATTTGTAAATCTCATTTGGCTCTAAACTCAATATAGTGCGTTTTGGTTTAGTGACCGGAGGCTGGAGAAGATTGCCACCTTTTTAATATCAACACATCTTGGAATGAGAGGCCGAAAATTACGTGCTTAATCTCCGAAAAATTACGTGTTTAATATCAACACATCTTGGCTGGTAATGGGTTGTGCATTGCATCACTGGGTCCATGATGTTTGTCTTCAATATCATAATCATCTTTGTGATTAATGATAACATATTTATTGACCTGGTTTCTACCCTAAGTTTATGGAGGGTTCATTCTTTTCACCCTTACATTAACTTTTCTTTTACATTCTTCAAAATTTTCAATGTATATCATGTCGTCCTGACTATCACCTTGTTGTGATTGTTCCAGTGAAAGCTCTTACATTGACAGCATTATTCCCTTTACTCAATCATCTGCTTTTGACCTACGGACTTTTACTCTAACTAGTGGAATGTCCCTAGGTAGGTCCCTCTGGCTCTGGTTGGACCATGGGATAAAACCTATAATCCTAATCGCCTTATTTCTTCATGAACATAAGTGTTGGTTTGGTTGGTTTGGTGTAATATCTCAACCGTAAAGCCATTTGTAAAATCAATCAAGGTATTAAAAGAAAACTTATTTTGTTAACACCTTGAATGTTTTTGTTTTGAATAACTACTTCCCCTACATATGTGCTTATGAAGTTTCAAATATTCAAATGATTTTGCACATGGAGGAATGAGTAAACACTTTGAATCGAATCATAATTTATTTACATTTTCTCCCCCTCAAAATAGCATATCTGTGATATTTTTTATATCAACTGTTTAAAAAGATATGTTTTTAACTTGTAAGAAACTTCATTACCAGTTATCAATCAGTAGTGAGAATACCGGCAACAGGGCCTTAGCAAGTTTTTTTAAAGCTTTTGGAGAGAACAACGGATCATTGCATGAATTTTAAAAGATTTTGAGTTTATACTACCCCTTAAAGAAAACATATTTTTAAACATAGAGTTTAAAATTGATTAAGTGTTTGGAGGGAGTTATCTTGAGAAAGAACATGTTTTGAAAGATTTTGAAAAATCTTTTAATAATTCTTGACAAGGTGCTCAAGATTATGATGATTTCTCACCATTTATAGGAATAGTGCACTCAAACGTATCTAGGGCCCTTTCTTTGAAAATCGAGTTGTTCACTGAAATGTACATAAGTCCTTTTAAAGTACGAGTCCTAAACTGAAATGCTTAGAAGTCATCGACATTTTTAGAAAAATTTAAAATATTTTGAAAAAAATAGGAGTTAATTTTTTAAGATCAAGAAGATTTCTCTTTTTTTCGTTAGGCTAAATGCACTGAAACTTATATTCTTCTTTCTTTAAAAACAAGTTCTAATCTAAAGTAATCAGAAGTCATTGATAGAAAGTTTTAGAAACAATATGTTTTAGAAAACATTATTTAGATAAATGAAGAACTCTAACTCAAACTAATGCCCTTACGAGTTTGACTTATAGATCTAGAATACTACCCGGTAGTATATGGGCTTTAATTAATCTCTAGATTTCTGGAAATACTATCACTCAATTATTTATCTTTTATAAGAAATCTTCCTTAAATATCCCAGATATTTAATTGTATTACATGTGGGATACACGCCTTGATTCCATCAAGACTCGAGAATTAGGTTTTATTGTGACAACCCGCACTTTTACAGGTCAATATTTACTTCATAACTCAAGTTGATTCATTTTGAATACTTACATGTACGTTTAACTCACAACCGGGAACTTATCCCGCATAAAACGTAAAACGTAATTTAACGTCAACCGGAATTAGACCCGAGCTAGGTCTACATTAGTTACAAACATTGGGGCTTATATGATGCATTTTATAAGTCGACACTAGTTGTTTTTTACATTTTTTTTACGTAAAACGTCTTCGTTTCACATTTCAGGCCATGCATGCATGAAAGATGTTTCATCACCTTACATAATGCATCCATATGCATGCACGTATCATGACAATACCAAAAGTTTGGAAATTCCCTCTTGTTTTTACCACTTAGCCGCCCCTCTACTATTCTTGGCAAATACAACATTTTTGAATCTTGTAAAATACCATTTAGATGTTAAACTATCTTATAGGTAGTCATGTGAACACTTTAGATAAGTCAAACAATGTAAAACTCCTTGGTATCACGATATACACGGCTACGCACTTCAACCAAGACACACCATTCTAGTTTTATGACTAATTAATTTATTTTTTTTTTCTTTTTTTTTGAACGGCTTGTTAGTTGTTAGTGGTTCAGGTCTAGCAGTGACATCCAATTGGGCAGTATGGCTAATTAATTTCTATGCATCAAAAACACTTTGATACCCTTGTTGGTCCATAAGGTTTGAGTAAATGACGAAATCTTCCTACCAGAACTAAGGATAGTAACAACATCACCCAAAACCATAATAACACCATTTGTACTTCTCAACGTGTATAAATCTTTATTAATAAATCAAAGATTTACAGTGGAATAGCTCTCGGTAAAACTATTCCGGTTGAGTGATAAACGAAACATTCCTTTGGGAAAATCTAGAGGCAGCTAGCTTTGCTTAGAAGTTCCTAGAAGAGGGGATTCTATCAACTATAGAGCTAAGTTCTACTTTATGTGTTTGTTTAGAATCCTACTTATCCCGGTTACAAAGTTTTGTTTAAATAGGCATAGGAATACTGTGGATGCACATGGGTATAGTAAATAGGCGGCCTTGGAGTAGATAGCACGTGCCTAGTATGCTAGGTGGAGCGTGCGTTTGCCTTTCCAATGCTGAAAACTTTTGTACCTAAGATCTTACTTTATCGTCCTTTGATAAGACCTTATGATTATCTTCCCAACAAGTTTCCCGCCCATTCATCAGATACCAAGTCCCTTATAGAGATAAGTCTTCAATGCATTTGTCAGTCCTCAGTCCCACTTGTGTTGCTTGTAGCTCCTTATACCTTGCTCCCTGACACTACATCAGTTATACAAAGTGTTTCTTCAGTTGGTCTTCGACTTCCATGAAGCTTGACAATTGGTTTAGCTTTATATAACTCTCACTGATTTCTTATATCAGTGAGTTTACATCCACTAATGATCACTAGTGAGGTACCTATCATTAACAACTATTAGGGTGTACTCTCTAATAACCATCAGGGAGTAACACTTTCTAATAACCATCAGAGAGTAAGACCTTTGATTTCCATCAGAGGATGACTTACTTTCTGATCCTTATCAGTGAGTGTCGTTCTCGCTGACTTATATTAGAGACTTACTAAATTAGGCACTTTTATGTTTAAATACTCTGTCAGAGACCAATGGGTCAAAAATCAGACCCAACAACCCTTCCTCTTTGGACCTTACAAGTATTAGCCTAACTTAACTTATGTTTTCACTTACAAATCAAACTACAAACATACCTTTTTCTCTTCTAAAAGCCATGACAGAAAATCAGCATCAAGAAGAAGCTAGTAGCTTTTGGGTTAGCTTGTGGGTTGATTTTAGTAAGAAGCTTGGGGTTTTGGAAGCATAGTTTGGGTTTTAGGCTAGTATTCTTAAGTGTTCTTAGCACCAAATCACCTCTACACTTGTAAGTATATATCAACTCAGTTCCATAGTTATTTCCTCACTTATATATCATGTATTCATGAATTTATATCACCTATATGTGTTTGTACTTTGAAAATGTTGTTTTTGAACCTTTTTGGTAAACTACCTAATGTCGTGACTTTCTTGCACTTGATTCTCCATATAATCGAACTTGTGGTAAATGTCTGGTCACTACACTCCTAAATAATGTTCTTAGTATAACGTGTTCAAAGTCTAAAGCTTGTGGAAGCGTAACGTGCTCGAAAACTAATCCTTTCTAAAAAAAAGTGTCTAGCACCTGATACTTTCGTTTTTCACTAGTAAAACCACCAAAATGCGATTTGTTATTTAAACCTGGACTACTATACTTAATAAAGGAGTTATTAATTCAATATATTCAATATGTAAGACTCACGGGAGTGTACATGTCCAAAAGCCATATTTTTCGAAAATGTGCTCAAGTATCTGGTGTTTTGCGTTTCTCAGACTTCGCGCAAAAAAAAACTTAATTTGTTGGGAACTTGGTCACTACACTTAAATATATTGATATTAGTTCAATATAGTCGGGATCTAGGACAAACGATAGTAACCTCGATAATTAGATCTTAAAAATAGAAACTAAAACTGTTATGAAACGTAGCTATTGGAGCATATTAAGGCTCGATTATAGGTACCCTAAGATAGGTATAATAGACCATGATAGTTACGAAAAATGTAGCCAACATAATCACCTAAGCATAGCAACTCGAATCATGTAAAACCGAGCTCTAACGAGAAAGTTACGACTTGCTACACATTGCCAAAAATCGTTTTTAATAAATAACCCATCAGCACTATTTAGGAAAATGTGTCTGACCCATCACTTTCAAGCCCATGTTTAGCCATCTTACGACCTGTCTGGGTAAAGTCTCAAAACGTAAAAGTTGTAGAAGAGCCAGAAAGCTAGAAGTAGAGAGTCGAAACAGGTCTAGAGGATAAATAACGAGTGACTTGTAACCCCTCAATGTTCAGAAAAGATACACGAATGAACTCAGAAAATATTTTGTGTTTAGTCGTTTCTAACCCCTCACCTTGAAGCCCAATTTTAACCACTTTGCGAGCCGTTTGAAGGAAATCACAAAACACGGAAATGGTCGAATAGCTGAAAAACTAGGAGTATGAAGTTGAATCATGACCAAAGACCAAGTAACGAGGGAGATTCGGTCCGGAAAAGTTGAGAAAAAACACACTTTTCAAAAAATTTAAAACCCGAATATTTTTGGAAACTTTCGTATAAATCACTTTTAAACTATGATGAGGTGAAAAGTGTACCCATTTTAGGGGGTCGTTTAAGCCCTAATTCGTGATAATATGATCAAATATTGCCCTAAATCGTTCCTTTTGTCATTTTAGGTACTTTTGAGAAGAATTCTGGAAAACACCTCATTTTGGACGTTTTGGAGCATAAAGTGAAGAAAACGACAAAGTCTCAAAAGAATGCTGGAAATCCTTCCTGACGGCGTCAGAGTCACAAGGTGACGCCGTCAGCCAACCAAGACAAAGGAGTGGATTCTGACTATACATGACGCCCTAAGAAGAAAATGTGAAAATAATACCTGACGGCATCAGGTGTTATGAATCCTAGGCCGTCAGGTGTTAAGTTAAAGAGAGACGGCCCAGCTCATTTTTGTACGTGACAGCGTCAGAGATGGATCTAGGTGATCCGAGAACCCTAATGGCGGCGAGCTGACGGCGTCAGAGCCTATAATCTGACGCCGTCAGAATGTATTTTCTATATATACTTTTCTATTTTTCATTCATTATGGTGCAACTTTTTGGGAACAAACCCTAGACGATTTTATCAGCTTTTTCAAGGGATTTTCACCCTTGATTCTTCCATGTTCAATTAAAGATAAGTCTCCTTTCAAATTAATCAATATGTCTATGTGTTGGTTAATTATATCTTATGCTTGTCTTTCAATTAACATGCTAGGCTAGATTTATCTTGTGTTTGCTTAGATCTAATGAAACCTAACTATTGATTATTGGTTGTTGGTGTGTTATTAATTGTATTGGATAATTGTTTATCGATGTTAGGCTTAAGAAGACTGGCTAACCTCCTATACGGTAACTTTATAACTCATCTATGTGAGTTTCCTCAAAAGGTGATATACCGGGTTTGAAGATTTTATCCTCGGAGAGGAATGATTTTGGAATATCAACCACGGTAAAATCCTCAAAAGAAAATGATTCAATCTCGGGTAACAAATGATGTAGATCATTTTGCTCAAATACCCCATTGATTGAATTCTCAATTCCTGGAGGAAGAGGATTAAGGTGAGTGAGTTCACCGGAGAACTCCTCGTGAAGAGAGTTATTCACATGATGCAAATCTGTGAACCCTTGTTCCATTACAGACTCATTACTATCCTCGTTCTGAATATCAAAGATTGGATTATCAGAAATTAACGTGCATTCAGATTCGAATTCAAAGAGAGGATTGGTGAAAGTTGTTTTGAATGCTTCGGGAACAAGGTGATTAACATTCTCTTGTAGGCTGACGAGCTCAGAAGGTAATTCTTCCACATAACTGATGTCTCCATAAGATTAAGAATTGTCATCAGTATGTGAATTACTAAGCTCGATGTTAGGATAAGAATGGAGTGATGGATCATGATATAAGAGACTTTCAATTTCTCCCAGATCAGCTTCGACATCAAAGAGATCATCATCACTTCCTGATGGAAGTGGATTGATGTGAGTGAGTTCATCGACGAACTCCTCAAGAAGAGGATCAGAATGTGGAAGTGATGCCTCAACATATTCAATGTCTCCATAAGATGTACAATCATTGTTAGAATCGGAGAGAGTCTCCAATTGATCTTTTGAACACTCAAGAGGGGAAGGGAAATCACACATATGCTCAAGAATTCCCTGTGACTCACTTGGGATTAGGACAAGGTTCTCAACACTAGACTTTATGAATTCGTCCGATTCCTTTTCAGGAACAGTGTCAAGATGCTCGTCCCCCATGTTTAGAGAGTTAGTGGGAACCTCGGGTATGATAACAGTAGACTGAGGGAGTTGGGAAGGACTAGCATACATGGATTCCATTTGTTCTTCTGCTAGTAATTCCATCACAATCTTTTCTCCCTGCAATTTTTGGATTGGCGGGATTTCAACTGATGTACTCGATGAATCTTTTTGAATAATAACAACGTTATCTTCATCATCATCACTGTCATCATCGTCATCAAATAGAGCAGCATTGCGAAGATTGGCACGTATTTTAGTTGCTCGTTGCTCAGCCAATAATTCTTCCATGCTTTTTCCAGAATCTCGTTCTTCAGCAAGTAATTCTGCCATAGTTTTCCCATGAGAATTTGGAATGAGTGGAAATTGTGGGGGTGTGGATGTGTCAAAACCGGAAGGTTGACATTGATCATCATCATGAGGACCCCCACGATACGCACAAGTAGAACTTGGAGCATGGCGAAGCGAAATATTAGCTAACTCCTTCTTAAGTTCTTTAAATATCTCAAGAACCTCTAGACAAAGATCTTTCGGGTATTGAGGAGTTGCTTGGATCATTTGGTACTGTAGAGGTTGGTTTTGATATGAGTTGTCATAATTGTTACAAGGAAATGGATTCCTTGTTTGACAATCAGAGCTAAAGTGTGGACCTCCACAGTACTCACAACAATATGATTGTTGTGACTGATTCGGTGAATAATATGGATATTGTTCATTTACAAAACTTTGATTATTACCAGGAAACTGTTCATAGACAAACGTGTTCCTGGTTTGACACTCAAATCCTTGGTGAGGACCTCCATAGTATTCACACGAATATGTCTGTATTTCATGGTGTAGGGGCTAATGGAATAAATCAGTTGTGTCATGGTAGGAATAGGGATTCTGGTTATAGACACACCCGTTTCCTGACTCTACCATGCTACAACTGGGACAGTTACCACCATTATAAGGACCACCACACCATTGACAATCAAGATGGTGGGGATAAGACATAGAAAGAATCAAAGGGTTTCAGAGGGTAAGGGATAAATAATCAAAAAGGTGAGAGGGTAAAGGTGAATATTATTGGTATTTTTATGAAACATTTTGTAAAAATAATCACAAGTAAAACAAGACTGAGGCAAAACAACAGGGAACTTAAACCAATAATCACAGTATGACTGGCTTCTTTGAAAAAGGTACACCAGTCACAAGGATACAAAGGTAAGTTTTAATCTTTTGATTGGGAACTTATTAATGGTCATACACTCAGTTGGGTTGTATTCGGCCTTGATTTGCGGTGGTAATATTTTACGTATTTATTTAACAAGAAAACAAATGTTTTTGGCTTTTCGGGGTGTGTGTGAAAAAACTTGGGAATTATTTTTGGAATCAATTCGTTAACCGAAATCGTTCCTTTAAGACTACTCGCAGGGTGGCGGAAGAGAAAGAATGGATCTCTTTTCGGTTCGCAATTTAATGTCAGAACCTCCGTATTCCACCTGTATAGGTTGTAATCTTAAAGAATCGAAGTAATTTAACTTCACGATTTGTTTTGTTGTTTATGATTTTTTTTGGTGTTGTTAACACTTTAGGAAAAGTGTTAATGACTTTTTTCTGAAATGATTAAGATTTTTACAAAAAATTTTTACAAGTGATGTGATTTGTACAAGGAGGGTTTTGAAAACCACTAAATTTAAACGTTTTTAAAACACGCAACAACCTTACCGGCAGCGGCGCCAAAATTTGACTTCTCCCAAATAGTCAACTAAGTCAACCAAGGGTTCCTGGTAAACTAAGTCAAGCTATGAGAGAGAAAGTGATCAATTTATGATCCGGTGTAAGCACAGTGTATCACCGGGTCGTTATGTCCAAGCGAGATTGAAATTGTGTTTTGGAAACGTTTTGGGAATGAGTGATTAGGGAATAGTAACCAGATAAAGATTTTGATTTGATTTTACACTATTGCTTGCTTGGAATTAAGATTATGAATCAATATTAACAAATACTGGAAATCAGATAAACCTAAAAAGCAAATGCGTGCTGGAAAAATGGGGATTACAAAAATTAAACTACAGGGGGTGAAAATAAAATTTTTACAAACTTAATATTAAAAGAAAATTAAATTAAAAAGAAAAATATTTTTTTGAGTATTTTATTATTTAATATTAATTAAAAACTATTTAATACTAATAATTATATTTAAATTAAACTAATTATAATATAATAATAAATAAAACTAAGAAAATGAAAATTTATTTTTAGAAACTCTAAAATAACTTAAAAATATTATAAAAACTAAAAATATGTATTTTTGTCTTTTTCTGAATTTAATATTAATTAATTACTAATTATATTAATTAAACTAATTAACTAATTTAAATTACTAATAATACTAAAAATGACTTAGATAATTATGAAATATTTTATAAAACTAATTAACTAATACAGGAACCTTAAAAAATTATAAAAAGTTTATAAAAACTATTATTACACTATTTTATTAATTATTTACTTAATTACTAATTAAAAACTATTTAAACTAATTTAATTAATAAAAATGGAAAATGAACAGTAATAATTATGAAAATATTTTCTAAAAATTCTAAATGATTTATAAAACCTAGGAAAAATATAAAAAAAGTACTAGTGATTAAAATTAAATAGTAGAGGATTTTATTTTTAGTTTTTCAAATAAAACTAATTTAACTAATATTAATTATTATAAATACAAATGAAAAGATAAAATTATGAATTTTTTTTACAAATACTATAATATACCAGGAACTTTATAAAAATATAAAAACACACAAGTGCTTAATTAAAAAGCTAAGAAATAAATTAATTAAGATAAATCTAATTAAATAGAAGCTATAACTATAATTAAAATGATGATTTTGTGATTTTTCTTTATGAAAACTGTTTTTGCACTAAAAATAAGTAACTTTTGTGAAAACAAAACTTTTGGTTCTTAGGAATAAGCACTATGGATTGCTTAATAGCTTATCAATTTGACTTTAGTCAAACAAGCTTTACAAAAGCTTGGAACAAGCCACACAGTGAACACAAATGGTAAAATGAAGTATAAACAACCTAAAGGAACTTAAATAAGCTTGAATCAACAAGAATCCATGACAGAATAAGTAAATAAGCACAAATAAGCAATCCCAAATGCTCACAGACGCAAACAGGCCTGCAGCTACTTTGAAGGCTAGCTTTAGCTAGGGGCAAAGGCTTATAAGCTCAGAATAAGCTCTGAACAATCAAGCTAGCTATGTGGGCTTCCAAAAAATCTAAAAGCTAAGGCCTGAGCTTAAGAAATGAACAAGCTAGGGTCTTGTGAAAGTGGTCTGTGGGACACTGATTTGGATAAACACACAGAGAATGCTCAAAGGCTCAAAAGCTCATAAGAGACATTAATAAGCTAAGATTCAGTGCACAAGCTCAAATTGAACTTAAAAACAACTATACAAGCTCAAATGAACAAAGATAATAATTGGAACAAACTAGAACAGTCACAACATACTGAGCACTTTACTTAAACAAACAAACAACTATGCTACTTTGAGGGGTAAAATAAGCTGAGAGAATAAGCACTGAGATTCAAACAAGAAGCACATATAACAAAACAACACAGGTAGCTACTCAAAAAAACAAGAATTACCACAAGAGCTCAATAAAGGAACAAGTTAGGGGTCACTAAAAAATGGGTCAAACTGGAAAAAGGGTGGTGCAGGGCAGTCAAATGGCCAAACAGGGGACTTTGAGCTTATTTTTCAATAAGCTAAAGACTTCCAATTCCCAATTTTCTTGTTGACACAGATCCACAAGCAACAAAATATTACAAAAAATCAAATTTTATTTATTTCTAATCTCTAATGAACCTAGTGCATGATAGAAAATTCATCCATTTTGACAGATATGAAAACCTTGACTTTTACCTTTTTGCCAATTTTGACTAAAGTGAGATTCTATAGATCCTAGGTAACTAATTATGATTTTCTAACCTAAAATGAAACTAAAGTTAGCTAGAATAACAGTTCCTAAACCTACAATGAAGATTTGGACATCAAAAACCTTAACAGATTGCAGCTATGAGGATTTGAAACCAACTTTTGACTTTTTACCACAAGAACTGAGTAAATATTGACCTATGTGAACTACTTGTACCTACTGGATTATGTCTCAACCATTGCTACCCATAGAAACCGACAATCTCACAGTGTAACCACCAAATCCAAACACCCCTATTAACTAAGACTGTTTTTTATTTTTGTTGATTAAAGATTGTTTAAGCCAAACTATCTATGCAAGACAATTACTTATACCATATTATACCTACTTAAGCTAAAATGTACTGATTTTAAGTCAAAAATAAACCTATGCTTTATTATGCTAAGTGTGATAGTTAAGAACAAAGGTGAACAACAACTAGATTTAATGAACAACTCAGAGTGCAATAGCAATAAATCAATTCACACACACTGAATAAGCATTAATGATTACATATAAGCACTTTTAAGCTCCTCTACAGTGATTATGCAAAAATTGAGAAAAATAGCTTACAAAGTGCTTTCAAGCTCCAAACTCAGAACCAAGTTGTCACCACTGTCCTAATACCTCCCATGAGGTACTAATACCATGAGAATACAGATTCCAACATGCTCCATTGCTTGCATCATCTTCTGCAATGATTTTTGATTTTCTTGCTATTTATCTTGATTTTTCTGTATTTTTGAGTTTTTAAGGCTAACACTGTTTTTAATGCTTAAGAAGCTTATAAAAGCTTATTAGTGACTTAAGTGAGCTTAAATAACCAATAAACAACCACTTTTAACAACATAAAAATTAACATGAGATTTTAAGTAAAATTGCATAAACTGAATTTTAACTAAAATACTTGAAATTGATGTTTGAATTAACTTTAAAATACACTGAGAAGTCTTGATACAATGTTCTTAATCTAGGGATTACACTAAAAATAAGAATTACACTAAAACGTTTGACTAAACTACACTACAGCTACCATTAACTACTCCCTGCTTCTCTGGTCTTCTTTCTTGATTTATATTGGCTTCTAGGGTTCCTGTGGGTCCTCTGGTCAAATCCCACCATTAATATTAGCCCTTGGATCACTGAAATGCATCTGAGCCTTTGATTGGTCTTTGGCGGGAAAACAGGTATAAACAATTGGGTCTGTTGGAGTGCAATTGGGGGGTGGCATTAATTGTGAGGTGAGGGGAGTTGGTTTGGGCGGTGGCAAGTGGAGATGGTGAGGGTGGTGGTAGCAGAGGATAAGGGTGGTTTTGGTGAGTGGTATTGGAGGGAAAAGGGAGGGGGTGAGGGTGGTTTTGACTGTGGTTTGACCAAGGGAGTTATAAACGGGGTGTGGGGTTTTGTTTGGTGTTGGGCCAGAAATGGTATTGGGCCATGGTGAAGGTTGGGTTGTGTTTTGTTTTTGGGTTAAGTAATAATAAAGGGTCCGTTTGGTTTTACTAGCTAAATAAGCACAAGGACCAAAGTGTAATATTCTGAATTTTGAAGGGCTGAGTTTGACAACATTCCAAAGTTATCAAAGGGGCCATTCTTTCCAAGGATGAATAGCACAAGGACCACAGTTGATATTTTCCATTTTTACACCTCCAAGGACTATTTCTGCCAAACTTTGAAACTCCAGGGACCAATCATATAAATTTACCAAACTTTTCACCCAAGGACCATTCCTACCAAAGATGAGTAGCACAAGGACCAAAATTGATTTTTTTTCAAAGTTTTTAAATCCCAGGGACCATTTTTGTCAATTTTGCAAAATGCAGGGACTAAACTTGTAACTTTATGAAATTTCACACCAAAGGACTAAATATGTTTATTTGTGATTTAAAAGGACCTTTGGTGAATTATATTCCAAAATTAATGCTCAGGGACTAATTTTGACAAGTTTTGAAAGTTGGAGGACTGAAACTGCCAATTATGCAAACTTTGTTCGTTTTTTATCTGTTTTTAAACATTTTGCATTTAAACCATATAAAACACAATTCTGGGATATTTTCAGTATTTTGATGCATATTTGAGTGTTTTTAGATGTTTTGGCAGTTCAAATGAGACAAAAATGATGAGTATTTACACACTCATCAATCATCACACTGATCATTCCTGAATTGGAAGCCACAAGCACGCTTACAACAATCCAGGTAAGCCGCTATAGTATACCGAACTATCACTCCACGAGTGTAGATCGTTTGAGACAAAAGTAACCGCCATGTTAATCCATAAAGAATTAACGAAGTGTTGTTTGATGTTGACACTGGCGGGGTTTCCATTCAATCATCGAGGATCACAAATGTGATTCTATTATGAATGTACTGGCAAGAGTACTAGAATCTGCGAAGGACTCTAAAGTACAACTTATGTTCTTGTTGAACAAAGTGTAAATTGGCATGTGTCCTACGAGATTTTATTTGTAAATCTCATTTGGCTCTAAACTCAATATAGTGCGTTTTGGTTTAGTGACCGGAGGCTGGAGAAGATTGCCACCTTTTTAATATCAACACATCTTGGAATGAGAGGCCGAAAATTACGTGCTTAATCTCCGAAAAATTACGTGTTTAATATCAACACATCTTGGCTGGTAAATTCATTTTACCAGGGTGAAAAATCCCTTTTACCCATCTTGGCTGGTAATGGGTTGTGCATCGCATCACTGGGTCCATGATGTTTGTCTTCAATATCATAATCATCTTTGTGATTAATGATAACATATTTATTGACCCGGTTTCTACCCTAAGTTTATGGAGGGTTGATATGTGTTAATTTACACATATCTTTGACCTTAGAAACGGACTAGAAAGACCAAAAACCCGAACAAAATGCCAAAGATTTGTTGTTTTTGTGTTTTTACATGTGCAGGTACGGATATACGTGAAATGGATAAAATCTAAGCAAAACCGACAAAACACGGGCACGAGATTTTGGAAAGAGCGTGAATAGCCGGAGCCGGAGAAGAGTTTGGATTATATTTGAGCTTAACTTGTCAAAGTCAACCTTGAAGTATCAACAAATGCCAAGATTGGTCCCTGGAAATATTTACAGATTTGGTCCTTGAATTTCAGAAATCTACAAAATTGGTCCTTGTAATTATTCATAAGCAAAATCTACCAAAAGGTAACCAATAAACCTATAAAACCCAAAAGCCCATCCAGCCCACTCCTTTAACCCACAACCCATTTCCCCTAAACAAAACCCGGTCCATACAAATTCAATAAATATAAAAAAATAATCACGCGCTTTTTTTTTACACCCTTTTTCCCCAATTCACATTATGCCCAGACACTCCATGAACCCTAATCTCTTATATCTCCAATTACCCACTTCCAATCCAATTCAACCTCGTATTAAGGGCACGTTGGTCATTTCCCATAACCCTGACACATCTCTGACAAAGAGAATGTCACGTGGCATCTGCTGATTGGATGGGACACGTTGCAATAGTGAATTGGAAGGCTCTAATTGGTCAGCTTATGTCACAAAGGATCAAGGACGAATATTCAAGGGATATACCTTCTCTAGATGTTTCTGAAGACCCCTCACTCAGGCTATATAAGGAGCTCCTCACTTCACAATTCGTTTGGTTAGATAGTTAGTGGTTAGCTAGATGTTAGGAGTAGGATTAGTGTATTTTAGCTTTTATTAGTGTAATCAGTCAGCTTCTATCAGCTTATTGTAGTTTTTATAGTGTACTCATTTGAAGTTTAATGAAAGTTTTCATTTAAATTCATAGCAATCTCAGTTTTAATGCAAATTAATTTTTCCATTCAGCTTGTAAGTTTTTGTTTACTGCTTTGTTAATTTCAATCAAGCTTATTCAGTAGTTAGTAGAGAGATATTAATTTGTTCCTGCTCTAAAGTACTTCTATGGAACTGGTCAATCAATAGTCAACATTTAATGATGATGGAGATTCTGGGTAAATGTTGGTGAATACTGGTTTTGGAGTTCTGGTTTAGCCTATCTAAGAGATAGGCTGTGTTTTGGTTGAATCCCCTATTTCAGTTAGGGTTTGCTCTTTGTAAGTTCTCACTTTGCGTTTATTGTTCAATTCATTTTGTTTAGTTTAGATATTAGCTGCTTCTTAGTACTGTTTCATTGATGATATTTGATGTTATGCTAGTGGTTATAGTGTTATTGGAATGTGCTTAATCATCTCTGTACTATTGCGTTTAATTTGTTCTTAGTCTGCTATAGTATTGGAATTACAGTGATACTGTTCTACTGTAGCTATTGTTGTTATCTAATGTTGATCTAGTTCTATTATGGGTTAGTGTATTAGCGTGATCTTCGTTTTTGAGATTGGAGGATTGAATCTGTTAGGAATAGTGAAACTGATGAGTACAGGGGTGTTTTGATTTGTTTTGTTTTTGATGTTCTAGTTGTGAATCTGTTATTTCATCTGCTCTAATAGTTCATTTTAGATTAGAGTAGGACAGTTAGAGTATAAAATCAGTAGGTCTTATAGCAATAGTCATAATTAGCTCATTATCCTATTTCTACAAGTAGTTATGTAATCTGAACTTGCTGCTATCATTGTTCTGTTGCTTTTTATGTTTCTGATTGTGTTTTTCATGATTAGATATGTTCATTATACATCTAGAGATAGTTTTAATCTGTTGAAATTGGTTCTAGTCAAAGTTCATTTGCATAAAAAAAAGTCAACTGCATGCTATCCTAATTCTGACCAGTTTCCCTTGCTGAATTTGCATCAAATTAGATGTCAATTGGCTAGTTATTCATAGGGCTTTTAGTGTTTTTATAATCTCAGCTTAGTAGACAAGATTTTGCCCCCTTTAGTTTACATTTTTCAGCTTATTTGGAGTGCTTTTTGTGGACTGCAAGTAGATACTTAGCTTTATATTTGCTGAATTTTACTATGAACTGAATTTGTGCTTTGTGACTTTAATTCTTAGTTTGATTGTTATGTTTGAGCTTTACCAAGTACGTTTGATTGCTTCGTATGATTTTTGAGCTCCTGGACTTACTTAGTGCTTATTCGCTTAATCATTTGCTTCTTGTGAACTGCTTATTGATCCATTTATGAGTTCTGGTCTGCTTAGTGATCTTATTTCATTTTGTTTGAGTATAAATAAGCACTATACACCTTCTGTAGTGTTTTAAGAACTTTTGGTTATAAGTGCTTATTAATAAGCACTTATTACCAACTGCTTATTAGCCAATAAGCACTTTTCAGCTTATTTTTCCAATTTTTATATTTTTCTCAGATTTAAAATAATATTTTAGATTTTCTGTAAAAATTTCATAATTTTCTGAATTCATTTACTATTTCTTTTTATTTTTAAATAGATTTTAGAATAATAAATCAATTTTAATTTCATTTTTAATCACAAAAAGGCAAAAATATTTTCTAATTCTATTTCTAAATTTCATTTTCAGTTTTATAAGATTTTTAGAAAATAAATTTGTAGTTTAGATTTTTCATTTTAAAATTAGTTTGATTTTCTTTTATTAAACAAAAATACAATAATAGTTTTTAATTCGTATTAAATAAATAAAAAGTCAAAAAAATATTTTTCTTTTTCCTAAAATTTTCTTTTATCATTTCAAAGTTTTAGAAATTTCATTTGAACCCGTAGGTTTAGTGTAGCTTAGAATTCGCGTTTTATTTTGTTACGTAGACGTTTTATTTTTAATTCGCGTTTATGGTTTTATCATTTGTGCCTAATATGCTTGTACGTTTAGCTTTATTAGTTAATTTTGATTGTTAATTCATATAGTTTGTAGTATAAATCCGAATCAAAACAATTTTTCTCTATTCACTTCACTCACACACATTCGTTTTCGACTTATTCGCCGTCAAATCTTCGCTGGGACAACGAACCAAGAAATAGTACTCCACTATACTCACATCAAGGGTTCATTCTTTTCACCCTTAGATTAACTTTTCTTTTACATTCTTCAACATTTTCAATGCATATCATGTCGTCCTGACTATCACCTTGTTGTGATTGTTCCAGTGACAGCTCTTACATTGACAGCATTATTCCCTTTACTCAATCATCTGCTTTTGACCTACGGACTTTTACTCTAACTAGTGGAATGTCCCTGGGTAGGTCCCTCTGGCTCAGGTTGGACCATGGGATAAAACCTATAACCCTAATCACCTTATTTCTTCATGAACATAAGTGTTGGTTTGGTTGGTTTGGTGTAATATCTCAACCGTAAAGCCATTTGTAAAATCAATCAAGGTATTAAAAGAAAACTTATTTTGTTAACACCTTGAATGTTTTTGTTTTGAATAACTACTCCCCCTACACATGTGCTTATGAAGTTTCAAAGATTCAAATGATTTTGCACATGGAGGAATGAGTAAACACTTTGAATCGAGCTTTGATCACATTTTAATCATAATTTATTTACATTTTCTCCCCCTCAAAATAGCATATCTGTGATATTTTTTATATCAACTGATTAAAAAGATATGTTTTTAACTTGTAAGAAACTTCATTACTAGTTATCAATCAGTAGTGAGAATACCGGCAATAGGGCCTTAGCAAGTTTTTTAAAGCTTTTGGAGAGAACAACGGATCATTACATGAATTTTAAAAGATTTTGAGTTTATACTACCCCTCAAAGAAAACATATTTTTAAACATAGAGTTTAAAATTGATTAAGTGTTTGGAGGGAGTTATCTTGAGAAAGAACATGTTTTGAAAGATTTTGAAAAATCTTTTAATAATTCTTGACAAGGTGCTCAAGATTATGATGATTTCTCACCATTTATAGGAATAGTGCACTCAAACGTATCTAGGGCCCTCTCTTTGAAAATCGAGTTGTTCACTGAAATGTACATAAGTCCTTTTGAAGTATGAGTCCTAAACTGAAATGCTTAGAAGTCATCAACCTTTTTAGAAAAATTTAAAATATTTTGAAAAAAATAGGAGTTAATTTTTTAAGATCAAGAAGATTTCTCTTTTTTTCGTTAGGCTAAATGCACTGAAACTTATATTCTTCTTTCTTTAAAAACAAGTTATAATCTAAAGTAATCAAAAGTCATTGATAGAAAGTTTTAGAAACAATATGTTTTAGAAAACATTATTTAGATAAATGAAGAACTCTAACTCAAACTAATGCCCTTATGAGTTTGACTTATAGATCTAGAATACTACCCGGTAGTATATGGGCTTTAATTAATCTCTAGATTTCTGGAAATACTATCACTGGATTATTTATCTTTTATAAGAAATCTTCCTTAAATATCCCAGATATTTAATTGTATTACATGTGGGATACACGCCTTGATTCCATCAAGACTCGAGAATTAGGTTTTATTGTGACAACCCGCACTTTTACAGGTCAATATTTACTTCATAACTCAAGTTGATTCATTTTGAATACTTACATGTACGTTTAACTCACAACCGGGAACTTATCCCGCATACAACGTAAAACGTAATTTAACGTCAACCGAAATTAGACCCGAGCTAGGTCTACATTAGTTACAAACATTGGGGCTTATATGATGCATTTTATAAGTCGGCACTAGTTGTTTTTTACATTTTTTTTACGTAAAACGTCTTCGTTTCACATTTCGGGCCATGCATGCATGAAAGATGTTTCATCACCTTACATAATGCATCCATATGCATGCACGTATCATGACAATACCAAAAGTTTGGAAATTCCCTCTTATTTTTACCACTTAGCCGCCCCTCTACTATTCCTGGCAAATACAACATTTTTGAATCTTGTAAAATACCATTTAGATGTTAAACTATCTTATAGGTAGTCATGTGAACACTTTAGATAAGTCAAACAATGTAAAACTCCTTGGTATCACGATATACACGGCTACACACTTCAACCAAGACACACCATTCTAGTTTTATGACTAATTAATTTCTTTTTTTTTATTTTTTTTTGAACGGCTTGTTAGTTGTTAGTGGTTCAGGTCTAGCAGTGACATCCAATTGGGCAGTATGGCTAATTAATTTCTATGCATCAAAAACACTTTGATACCCTTGTTGGTCCATAAGGTTTGAGTAAATGATGAAATCTTCCTACCAGAACTAAGGATAGTAACAACATCACCCAAAACCATAATAACACCATTTGTACTTCTCAACGTGTATAAATCTTTATTAATAAATCAAAGATTTACAGTGGAATAGCTCTCGGTAAAACTATTCCGGTTGAGTGACAAACGAAACATTCCTTTGGGAAAATCTAGAGGCAGCTAGCTTTGCTTAGAAGTTCCTAGAAGAGGGGATTCTATCAACTATAGAGCTAAGTTCTACTTTATGTGTTTGTTTAGAATCCTACTTATCCCGGTTACAAAGTTTCGTTTAAATAGGCATAGGAATACTGTGGATGCACATGGGTATAGTAGATAGGCGGCCTTGGAGTAGATAGCACTGAGAAATAGTACTCCACTATACTCACATCAATTATGGCGCCGCTGCCGGGGAAGGCTTGAAACGAATTTGACGTTTACGTTTGTTGTTTTGTGATTTGAAGAACCTTCTCCCGAGAAGTTATCGTTTTTGAAAAATAAAATAAAAAGTAAAAAAAAAAATCAAATCAAAAATATTAAACACTTTTCCTAAAGTGTTTGCAAAATCCCAAAAATATAATAAACATCCTCGGTCTTCCGTTGAAGGAGGGCGGTTGTAAACCAAATAAGCTTTCGCAACAAAAGAATAATCGTGAAATCAATTGTTACCCGATTAGCCGATAAAGCGAAAAGGTTTCATTTGACGTAACGGTTAACAAAAAGATAATAAGAACAAAAGAAGAAAAATATAAAAAGAAAAAGACAAAAAGATTTTGCTTTTACGTTTTCTTTGTTAAAAACCCAAAAACATTTTCTTTTTCGATTTGATTTTTGATTTCAAAATGCCAAAAATAATCTTCTTATCTTCTCATATTTGATTCTTCCTCTCAAACCCTCTTATGTTTAATTCTTATGGATCCGTTTTGTTTTAAGTGTGGAGAACCGTTCTTCGAAGGTTCATGTGTTTGGTGTACGTGTGAAAAATGTGGTAGTGATATTCATGACGGTGTTTGTTTGAATTGTAATTCTCCCGAATATGTTTCAAAGTCATTTAACAATTTTTCAAACGTTCCCGATTATTATTCGACACCACCACCTTCGTTCACTTGTTTTAGTTGTGGAAACCCATCCGATGAAGGATTACCTTGTGGACAATGTTTTTGTAACCAATGTGGATATGTTAATTGTATGTGTTACGTCCCGAGTGCTGAAACGTTTTATGCTTGTGATACGAATTTTGATAATCATCCTCAAAACGATTTTAATCATCCTTTTCAAAACTCGTATGAGCAAGTACCGTATTACAATGGTGATTCTTTTCAAAGTTCGTCGAATTTTCAAATGTTGGATGAAGTTGTGGAGGAACTGAAATCTTTTGGTGAAATGCTACAAAAGTTTACAGATAATCGTATTACTCATACTCCCGATCCTCACGAGAAGTCTATTGCAGAATTACTTGCTGAAGAGAGAGCGTCTAAACCTTTTAAGAATTTTAATTACTACGATTACGACGACAATGAGAAAATTACGATTGTTCTTAATCCTCACAAAGCTTCCGTTGATTCTCCCGTAGAACCCGAGGACTCTCTAACAATGGGGGATGAGCCTCTTAATACTACTCCGGCAACGGAATCTGACTTATTCAATAAGTCAAGTATTGAGAACCTCGTCCCAATCCCAAGTGAGTCCGGGGAAAATTCTAACGGTGAAGTTATTCAAAATACTCCTCTTGATATATCTGAAGCTATTCCCGACTCTTCCCATCCTTCCCTCACACCGGATGAGGGAAGTGACCCCGTTTTGGAAGAGATCGATACTTTTCTTAATAATGATTCTATTTCGATGATGGTTGATGATACTTATTTTGATCCAGAGGGGGATATTCTTTTCCTTGAGAGGTTACTGAATGAAGACTCGTCATCTTCCCCCCCTCAAATGAGTAATGAAGTTTTTGACGAATCCGATGATGATACGCTTCCGGATGAGGATGTTCCAAACGAAAACACCACTATTCATTTGAACCCTCACGTTGATACGAATGATATTCCGATTGAAGAAGATCACGTCGAAAGTGATGATGCTGAAAGTTATTCCGATTCTCACAATGAGTATACTACAAGTGATGACGGCTCTTGTGGAGATATCGATGATGTTAAGGAATCGCGTTCCGATTATGAGTTTGAAGAGACGAAGGATTTTGACCTTGATGATGATGAGATTGAAGAAGATTTACTCCGTGAAAAATTATCCAATATCTATCTTCTTATTTCAAAAATCGAAGCTTTAAAAAATCCAACTCCGTCTTCTGATTCAGTGATTTCCTCTTCATTTCCTATCCCCGTTGTGGATAGTGACTTTTTACCCGAGCTTGAGATTTTTCAATTTGAAGAGACGAGTAGTGGCAATCCCATTATTCATGCTGATTTCTCTCTTCCGGATTACGAGTGCTTTAATTTTGAGATTAATTCTTTACCTATTTCCGATAATCCGTCTCGTGACCCTCTTTTAGAGAATGTCGATCTATTTCTTGCTACGGATGACTCGATACCACCGGGTAGTGAGAATGACGAGGATGATTCATTTCTTTTTGATCTTCCATCTCCTCGTCCGCCCGCGAAACCACCGGATGTAGATTTTGAGTTTGATTCGAATGATGTTATCTTTGGTATGGTGGACGAGATTTATGATCATGACGATCCGGTGCTTAAAATTTTACCCGCCCAACCCACCCTTGATTCAGATTTTGACTTTACTTTTATCATCCGAGTGTTTCACCCATTCTCTACTTATCCCATCATTTCTTCTCTTTTCCACTCCACCGGGAGTGAAGATACCGTTTTTGACCCCGGCATTTCCATTCTTCATGCCGGGTGTCCGTTCCATTTGCTCCCCCAAGATTAATTAAATTCGGGGCGAGTCTAAGCTACACGACTCGTTAATAAACAAGCGCTTCGTGGGAGGCACCCCATGCTTATCCTTTTCTATCTTCTTTCTATTTTCTTTTGCTAATGTGACGTGAGGAGGGGCGACCTTTTCCATATCTTGTGTTTCGTGGTTGTTTGTGTTGTTTGTCCAGGAATTTCCCGAATTATGAAGACTCTCGTGCTCGTTGTTTGTCTCATCTCCACTCGAGTCTCATTATTCATGCTTTTGGAAATTCGTGATATATCCTAAATCTTATCGACTAACATCTTTGGCATAATTAATAAACGGCCCTAGACTTATGTTAGGATTACCCTTATTTTTTTTAAACATTGAGGACAATGTTTCGTTTTAGTTTGGGGGGGTCAATCTTCGATTTGATTTGACTTGCACTTTCATTTGTGTCGTTTACTCATGCAACCTCGTTTTTCCGCAAAAATAGCAAAAATTGAAAATTTTGAAAAATTCTAAGCTATAATGTTGAAAAGTAGTAAAAAAATAGAATAAAGTTTGAATAAGTGTTTTGACACCGTGTCGACTTTCTTGTTGGCGAGAGTAGAAATAATATTTTGACTTGATCGGGCGTGTTGAGCCCTAGCTTGTTCCCTTAACCAATGATGATCACGTTAGCTTGTGCTAGTTTTGTACACAAGGAGCTATAAAACGCGAATTCTTCTTTTAGAATCTGCAAGTTCCCGTACTTAACTTTATATATGCGCAGCTTAAAAGCTTTCGCTAGTCTTTTACATCAAAGGAGCTATAAAACGCGAATTCTTTTATTAGAGTTTGCAAGTTTCCGTATTTGACTTTAAATATGCGTGGCTTGATTATCGGCTAAGTATTCGCGAGTCTCATTATTTGAGAACTTTAAAAAAGCGAAGATCGAGAAATGATAGTGTTTATTTGGAAGTTAGATGCCGTACGTGGAGTAGTGGTTCTTTTTAAAGCTCATCGAAGGTACTTGTGGCTTTTCGTTCCCATCAGCTTGTTTAACCCCATATCTTGTGTAAAATAATTAAAGATATTTCGGTTTTAACGAAATTTAGTTCTTTATCTTCTTAAGAGAATCTTTGCTTGAAAAATTGGGTACACATCAAGGATACACCTCATTGTATTGTGTTGTATTGTATTGTATTCCGTTTTATAAGCGTAGTACGCATGTGGTTTCGGAGCTACCCTAAAGCCCGGTATTCATAAGAGCTAAAGTGCTTTGAGACTTCGAATTGAGATCGGACCTTGGATCCTACATTCTAACCCTAGCAGTTGGCGGTAGGTCTTGGATTGAAACCGTGAAGGTTCGGAGTTGAAAAGTTACCAAGGCAAGAAAAAGAAAAAAAAAAGTGAAAATCAAAAGAAAGAATAAGGATTTATGTTGAGATTTATGGATTATGAGCTTAAGTGTTAAGACTAAAGTTGGTCGCGCGTGAGGTGCATGTGACGATCCTAGATCGGGCGCATGAGGTGCACGTGAAATGTACTCGCCAACTTATGTCTATTTCGATGTATTCCAAAGTCTATGTATGTATCCAGTATCCTTGATGTGGACCTCATTTTTCGAGCAAACCTTCTTAAGAGAAGATGACTAACTACTTAGCGTTAGAATTCTTGGTATCTTTATCGGACTAATTCATATTGAAACGAGAATATATGAAGCAATTCATTTATCTCACAAAAATAAAATAATTAGATACACTAAGATTTGGGAACAAGGGGTTTTTACACAAGTAACTACGATGAGTAGTATTTTTGAGATCCCTCGAGAGGTAAAACCTGTTGTAAGGTTGCAAAACCACGTATCAAACTAGTAAATCTTAAACGCAAACGTATATTGATGATAAAAACTTATAAAATGCATATGCATGACATACACAGAACATGTTTACGACCTAAGACGCGTTATTATTTAATTAGGTCGCGGTTATAGTTTTCACCTCGTTTTGCGTGTTGTCGCTTATTCACTGACTATTATCATTTGTTTGAGGTGAGTTTCATAGCCTCACGTTTTCACTTGATTTCACTTATTTTGGGGTAAGAATACATGTACATTTTACGCTTGAACACAAGTACATTAACCCATTTACGTACTGGCTTAAGTTGTTTGTTAACCCGCATTATATTTTTGCCCGTTATCATGAACCATTAATTACATTGGTAAGCACGAATGTTGTGAATAGATCTATTGAGATTGACACTCCACGTCCCGGTTGACTCAGTACACGTCAAACGAGTGCAACTTCATTTGAGTAACAAACGGGTGTGTTGGGTTAAACACTTGCATTGGGCACTCTCATTTACATTATTGTTAACTGATGACGTATAGTCTATATTCGGGTCACGAACCCGAATATCATGACTCACTAACATTAAGCCCACCACGAGTGGGCTACGAAATTGGACTACCAATTAGACGGCTTGGGCTCACAGGGCCCAAACCCAAAACTATTTATGGATTAAGATATAGGATATCTCCTAAATAAGGAGATATATATCGAATATCCGATATCGGTGGATACACCGAAGAGTGAGGAGCACGAAACCTTATCGGTTACGTGTATATATATAGGGCATCATAGCTCTCGTCTAAGGTACGACTTACAACCCTAAAACTCTTCACAACCCTAAATCGATTACTTACTCTCACGTCGGAGGATAATCGGGGGAAACAATCCCTCGATAAGCCTTTGCCACAGACAATGAAAGAATCACACGTCCAGAGTTTTCGTAATTCTAGACTAACCATGCTCTTGTCCTTGGGTTTGTTCCTTGCGGGTTGAAAACATAGTTGTTCACCGCGGTAGGCACCCTGGGATGTGATTCTTGATCCTACTGTTTCGTGTTTTTGGATTTAGTCGCCTGAGGCGATAACCTATTCACACGTGGTGATCCCCAGAGGAAGAACTATCAAGACCTAACCTCTAGGCAAACCACTGGAACAACCAGTGCGCCTGGTCACCAGGAACCGGGACTACCCCCAATTCTTCCAACAGTAGAATTACCCGCAGAAACGCGTGGTGGTCCCAAACACTGATGATCTCCAGCGTAATCTCTTCAACACTCCCCATCAAACGGTACCCACAGTGAACAACATTGTGCCACCAGGCGCGTCTAACCGAGATAAGGGGACTGCTTTGGAAGAAAATATCATTGCGCTGGAAGATGATACTCAGGAGTCAACGTTGAAAAATTTTTTATCCAAAAATTACGAAACGTTGACCAATCTCCTCCAAGAGGAGGCAAGAAGAAGGCTGAGCCAGAACTTACACGCTCGGTTTGACTTCGATGGAACATCCCCACCGCGCTACCTAGAGCGCGAGAATAACGAGAGGCGTACCGATGTCCACTCTAGGCTCGGTACAGCATCTAATTCGCAGTACTCGGAGGAGTACGAGGGTAATGAGCGACGCACTAACGTCCACTCTAGGCTAGGTAGTCGCAGAGTCCGCGATAGACTCGGACCACGGCGCTCACCAAGCGAGAACTCTTCTAGATCTGGAAGCAGAAGAGTTCACGACAGACCAGGGAGACGATTTTTCCCAAGTGAAAGCCCCTCTAGCTCAGACTCCGAAGAAAAACGGCGCAAGCGCCGTAAAAGAAACGATTCCTCCTCGAGCAGCTCCTCGGACAACGAGGATAAAGAAACGGGACACTGGAAGTCCAGAGGAAGACGTCGCGAGGAAGAGGACGAGGACATATCCCTTCCTTGGCGTCGCCAAAAGGTTGATGCGTTCTCAAAGCGCATCAGCGATTATTCGGACAATAAGAAAAGGCGCATGCCTTCCAATGTTAAAACATATGATGGAACGGGTGACCCTGATGATCACCTAAAAATTTTCGAATCCGCTGTTGGCATCGAAAATTGGCCACAACCTGTGTGGTGCCATATGCTTAATTCCACATTGGTGGGGAATGCGCGAACTTGGTTTAGCAAACTTCCACGAAGAAGTATACAGGGGTACGAAGAGTTGCGGAAAGCATTCCGCTTGAACTTCACTCAAAGAAAGAAGTGCGCTAAGGACCCAGTAGAATTGGCCAGGATTAAACAGCGCCAAGGGGAAGCAACGAGCGCTTTCATGGAGCGCTTCAAAGATGAATGCATACACATCAAGGCGTGTCCTGAAATACTAAAAGTTTCAGGATTCATGAATGGGATAAATAACCAAGAGCTTATCAAAAAATTAAATGATAAAGTTACCCAAACCTTTGATGAATTAATGAAGCGCACAAGGTCTTTTATCCAAGGAGAAGCTGCCGTCGCAGATAGCAAGAAGGGATATTCTAATTACAGACCGTAAGAACAGTCAAGGAGACAATCCAATGACCATAGCGGTAATCATAATAAAAGCTATCGTAATGACGGAGGCGCACGGGGGAACGACAAGTATACCCCGTTGAGAAAAACTCCACGAGAAATATTCGCAACAAAAGGAGCAAACTTCCCTAAACCCCCACCAATGCGCACACCAGAAGGGAAGCGCACAGGGACAGGGTACTGCGACTATCATGGACAGAAGGGCCACACAACGAATGAGTGCGTCCAGCTACGCCAACTAATTGACAAATTAGTAAAAGAGGGCAGGATGGATCACTTAGTCAAAAACATCAAAGAAGGGAAAGATAAACAGCGAACAACGGATAAAAAAGAACCACCTAAAGACAAGGCAGACACAATTTACATGATACAATCATGGCAACGCAAAGTCAAGCAAAAGGTCAGCCAGAGGTTCTCTCCTAGCGATGAAATTTCTTTCCCCAAGTTGACTGCGGACAACGCAGTGGCGGAGCCACTCACCATTGAAATATATGCGGGGGGTCACAATATCCACCGCATGTACGTTGATGGAGGAGCATCCGCGGAAATAATGTACGAACATTGTTTCAAGAGACTACGACCTGAGATACAAAGCCAATTGGTCCCCGCCGCATCATCTTTAACAGGCTTTACAGGAGAAAAAATATGGCCAATAGGACAACTACGGCTGCTAGTCACGGTTGGCAACAAGGAGCACTCCACAAAAGCATGGATGAACTTTATGGTGATTAGATCTCCCTCGCCATACAATGGCATCATCGGAAGATCAGGAATATCAGCCCTCCGCGCAGTGCCATCCACGGCACATGGAATGCTAAAATTCCCAGTAGAAGGCGGCATTGTCACCCTTTACAACAACGCTGTGCCTCCCGAAGAATGTAATACAGTTACATGTGAGGCAACACACACTCCAGAACATGGCGCAGCCAAGATACCGAACTTAAAAGTGGCAATACACCCTGATTACCCTGAACAACAGGTGTCAATTGGAGGTTCGCTGTCGGATAAAGGGAAAGCAGCTGTGTGCGCACTCCTGCAGAAAAATCTGGATGTCTTCGCATGGGAGCCGAAACACATGACTGGCGTACCTCGGTCGATCTCAGAACACAAGCTACAAATCCGACAAGGATATCCACCAATAAGGCAGAAGAAGCGCGGCCAAGCTCCAGAGCGCGCGAAAACCATCTTGGAGGAAGTACACAAGCTTGTGGACGCAGGTATCATGCGAGAAGTCTACTACCATGACTGGCTGTCTAATCCAGTCATGGTTAAAAAGAGCGATGGCAGTTGGCGAATGTGCGTGGACTTCACAGACCTCAACAAAGCATGCCCGCAGGACTGCTACCCACTGCCAGAGATAGATTGGAAAGTGGAATCCTTATGTGGATACCCCTTTAAATGCTTCTTGGACGCATACAAAGGGTACCACCAAATCCAAATGGCTAAGGAAGATGAGGAAAAGACAGCTTTCCATACGAGCCAAGGCGTCTATTGTTACACAAAGATGCCTTTTGGACTAAAGAATGCAGGTGCCACCTACCAGCGCTTGGTGGATAATGCATTCGAAAAGCAAGTGGGTCGCAACCTGGAAGTCTACGTTGATGACCTAGTCATAAAGAGCCATACTGAAGATGAAGTAGTGCGCGATATTGAAGAAACATTCAAGACACTACGGAAAATCAATATGAAGCTAAACCCTAAGAAGTGCACTTTTGGCGCTACAGAAGGCATGTTCTTAGGATACTTGATAGAACCGGATGGCATTAAACCATGCCCAGAAAAGACAGAAGCAGTCATACAACTTCCCTCACCACGCACGTTGAAGGAAGTCCAATCCTTGAATGGGAAGCTAGCCGGTCTAAACAGATTCCTATCCAAGTCAGCGGACAAGTCACTACCACTATTTAAAACACTCAAGAAGTGTACAAAAAAGGGAGACTTTCGCTGGACTACCGAAGCGGAGGAAGCGTTTCAGCCGCTCAAACAAACAATAGCAGCGCTTCCCAAATTAGTCGCACCCCGACCAGGGGAGGAGTTGATAATGTACTTATCCGCAACTCATGGGGCAGTAAGCGCAGTACTATTGACGGATAGGAATTCAGTACAAACACCTGTGTACTTTGTAAGCAAAGCGCTTAAGAAAACGGAGATCAACTATAGCCCGATGGAAAAGCTAGTACTGGTGCTAGTATTTGCAGCCAAAAGACTACGCAGATACTTTCAAGCGCACCCCATAGCGGTGATCACAGATCAACCCATCAAGCAAGTAATCTCCAAACCCGGCGCGTCTGGGCGATTGCAGAAGTGGAGCGTATTACTAGGAGAACACAACATCTCCTATAGACCATGCACTTCAATCAAAGGCCAAATACTTGCAGACTTCATCATTGAAAAGCCGAACACTGATGACACACCTCAACAACCAAAGGTTGACTTGCAAGAACCATGGATCCTTTTCACGGATGGATCTTCATGTGTAGATGGTTCAGGCGCGGGCCTCATCCTTACCAACCCAGAAGGAATGGAATTCACATATGCCCTGCGCTTTGAATTCACTGCCACGAACAACGAGGCAGAATACGAAGCCCTAATCGCTGGATTACGCATCGCAGCACGAATGGGTGTACGCAACCTAGAGGCAAACGTAGATTCCAGATTGGTAGCCAACCAGGTGTCAGGAGAATACGAGGCTAAAGAAGAGAACATGATCCAATACCTCGAAAAAACAAAGTCCTTAATCCAAGGCTTTGACAGATTTACAATCAAGCAGGTCCCTAGAGGGGAGAACAAGAAAGCAGACGCGCTGAGCAAGATTGCGTCTACAAGTTTTGCTCATCTGTCCAAACAGGTATTGGTGGAAATCTTAAAAGACAAATCGATCTCCGAGATGGAAGTATCCACGGTGATAGAAGAAGAAGAAGGCCCTACATGGATGACACCTATAGTGGACTTCATCAGCAAGGGCACACTCACCCAAGAACAGAAGGAAGCTCGACGAATACGGCGCACAGCACAACGATTCGAGCTTAGAGATGACGTCTTATATAGACGCTCATTCTTGCAACCATGGCTTAGATGCGTTGGACCTCTCCAGGCAGACTATGTACTTCGAGATATCCACGCTGGCTCAGGCAGCATGCATTCAGGACCACGGTCCATTGTGGCGCGGGCCCTAAGGTCAGGATACTATTGGCCAATGATGCACCGTGATGCACGCGATTTGGTACGGAAGTGCAGCGATTGTCAAGTCCACAGACCCATCCCGCGCCGACCACAGCATGAGCTAACACCCATCACGTCACCATCACCATTCTATAAATGGGGTATTGACATTGCTGGACCTTTCCCCGTTGCTGCAGGTGGATTGAAATTCCTTATTGTGGCAATAGACTACTTTACTAAGTGGATCGAGGCAAGGTAACCAAGTAAAACGATTTGTATGGGACAACATAGTATGTCGCTTTGGATTACCTAGAGAAATCATCTCAGATAACGGAAAACAATTCCGTGATAATCCATTTAAAGATTGGTATGAACAACTGAATATCACGCAACACTTTCCGTCAGTAATGCACCCACAAACCAATGGTCTGGTTGAATGCGCGAACCGTAGTTTGGGTGAAGGGATCAAAGCGCGTCTAGACAGACACAAAGGAAGATGGGTAGAAGAACTGTCACATGTTCTTTGGGCACACCGAACAACAATCAAAGTTAGCAACGGAGATACTCCTTTCTCTCTCGTCTATGGGACAGAAGATGTGATACCAGCTGAGATTGGAATGCCAACTATCCGCACAGCAGAAGTTAACATCACCACAAACGATGATGAGCGGTGCATAGACTTGGATCTTCTGGAAGAAAGGCGTGAACGTGCAGCGATACGAGAAGAAAAAGCCAAATCAAGAATGAAGGGATACTATGATGCCAAAGTACGAAGCACTTCATTCAGACCAGGCGATTTCGTATACCGCAAAAACGACTCAAGCCGTGCAGAAGACACAGGAAAGCTAGGACCAAAGTGGGAAGGACCTTACGAGGTTGTTGAATCACTTGGAAAAGGAGCGTACAAGCTGCGCGATAAGGACGGCCATGAGCTAAAACGCACGTGGAACGTTCGCAACCTCAAGAGATGCTACCTTTAGGAAAGGCTACGGCCCAACATGGACACTCGCGCACTTTAGAAAGTGCCCCAATAAAGATCCATGTAGTTTTTATTTTTTACCTTATCTAGATAACTAATGTTTCTTTTTTACAAAAACTTGCAAGTATTAATTCAAATTCGCGGTTTCTAGCTAACTCCGCGATACATTTTCTTTACATTGTTATTTAAAGACTATTTATGTTTCAACGTGTTGGTTACATTACCTTTCACCTACATGGCGTGCATGCACTTACTAATACCCACGTTGGTAAAAGGATGAGTTAACCTACTAAACAACTCGTTGAGTAAGAGGGTTGCAAACCCATCAACTTTGGATTACGTATCCTTGTTAAACACCTTGCGCTCAAGACGTTGGTGCAAGTTCATTGCGCACCCCATGACGGATGCGCAATATTGCACACTGTGCGCGTTTAACAACTTAGGAAACCAAGACTCTTGATTCCTTAAAATAAAATTCACAATACGACAAGTAAACTTATAAAAATTCATAGACGACTATGATTTCTTTTTTCCCTAAGTTAAAAATTCCATACAACATGGTCTTTACTTTGGAAAATCCATAGATGATTTTTTGAGCACGCTTGGATACTTAAAGATGTCTAAAATACAAAGACACATGAGTTATGTACAAACTGCGCTCAAATATCCAAAAAAGAACAAGTTCAAAAGCATAAGTACTTGGGAAGTATAAAAATGCTAAGTACAAAAGAACTTTTTTATATATACAACAAGTTTATACAAAATTTGTTCAAAAACTAAAAGCTAAGTACAAAAAGCCTAGAAGCTATGTGTACGCCTTAGCTGGCTGGAGCTCCCACAAAAGCTGCTTCCTTAGCATCACTAAGTCTTTTCAGCAACTCAGCATCGCTGAGGGACACGGTGGCCACTGTGACTGGTACACCATCCGACCTAGGCAGATGAGCTGCGCCGAGGCCGCACAAAATGGCCTTCCCTTTTACGCCCTTCTTCCTGGCAAGCCTGGAGGCGTGAGCAGTTAAAGATCTCTGCAAAGATATCTCTTTCTCAATAAGGAATGGATTCAGAATATCACGCGGTTGAGCAAAGAGAGGTACCTTCAACTGCGCCATGTCAGGCTTCAGGTAGAAGTCCGGCTGCTGATCAGCGTCATCACGCAGATGCCTTGGCAAAGTGAGCCCCGCCATAATCACGTTGATCGGATAATCCTGATCACGCTCCAACCGTGAGATGTGGGGAAGCTCGAGCTTCTTCAGCTCTTCCATGGCAGCGATAAGCTCAGCATGGGCGCTTGCCTTGTAGCCAGGAACTTCAGCAAGCGGCACGGTCAACAGCTTGGCCTCGTCCAGCTTGTCAGCAGCCACGGTCTTGCCGTGCGCAACGGCGCACTCAACCACCTTTCCAAAGGCCGTGGTGACCTCTGGAGACTCCAGCGTACACATGGCGGCCAGGCGAAGACCATGACTGATCAACCACCTACAAAATAACACAAGTGTTAGTATGATGAAAAGTCTAAACATATAAACAGGAAATAAAAGAAGCAACAGAATTTACCTGCGCTCAGCCACAGACTGAACCATATGAGGATACAACTCCTCATCATACTCAATGCTGAGTTTGCGGAGCTTCTCCTCCTGCCTCTTCAACGCAGTCTCCACAACACTGCGGAACTGATCCAGCTGAAAGAACAGACTGGCCTTGTTGCGCTCCAAGTACTTCAGCGCCCACATGCATTTGGCCTGGTACTGCGCAAAGGAGGCTTGCTCCTTCTCCACTTGGGCCATGAGAGCAATCCTCCCATCGGCCAGCCTCCGCGCAGACGCATCTGCGCGCTCCAATTCAGCTTTGGAGTCCATCAGCTCGGCTTTAGAGCTTGCCAGCTCAACCTGAGCAGCCGCCAACTGCGCCTTCAGCTTGGCGATCTCTTCATCCTTCTGGGAAGAACGGCTACTCTCCCCAGCATAGCCCGTCCTCACCCGCGCCACCAGCTCGGATTGGCGCGCAGCAATGGAGGCCAACTCCTCCATCAAGGAGTCCAAAGACTTGGACTCCTCCCCTATGTCCCTCGGTGTAACCCCCCCATCTAGAAAGGGACTCACCGAGGGCGATGAACTCCCATCTTGTACGCCAGCATCCTCAGCCGGCTGCTCACTGCGCGAAAAGACAAAGTACAACATTAAATTACGTCAGCGTATGAAAGCTTAGAAGAATACAAGAAACTGTAAGTATACTATCTAAAATACTTACATGGGAGGAGGAGACAAGGCCACTTCTTCCTCCACCTCAGTCGTGGATGCGCCCTCTCCAGCCTTCTCAGCATCCACACTGCAGAAACGAAGTAACACAGTTAGAAACAATCTACAAACTGGCATAAGCTTATAATATTTAAAGGGTACTTACTCCATGTGCGCATCCGTAAAAGAT
Source organism: Artemisia annua (assembly GCA_014162995.1). Taxonomy (NCBI): domain Eukaryota; kingdom Viridiplantae; phylum Streptophyta; class Magnoliopsida; order Asterales; family Asteraceae; genus Artemisia; species Artemisia annua. Next base: position 149,895 of record LBNU01033487.1, read on the forward strand.
GCACCTTCCTCAGCCTCAGAACGCGGCCTCTTGGAAGGACCCTCACCATAACCACCAGCAGGCGCACGCTTGCGCGTCAATGGCTGGTTCTGCTCGCCCTCCTCCTCAGAATCATCTACAATGATCCTAACAATGTTGTCGGAGTCAGGAGGAGGCTGCGCAGCATCTGGCGCCTGTTCCAGCGACGGGGCCACACTCTGCACCGGCGTCGCTTGCAACGCCGTAGAAGGAGAACCCTCTGGCTCTTCCGCAGCCATCTCCACGACGCGCCCAGCAGTCGCAGCTAGTATGGGTGTCTCACCCTGCCTCAGTGGGCGCACCCCCACCGTAACCGTTCTGGGCTTCTCCAGGCGAACAACGCCGAACAAATCCATTTCTGCAAAAACACAAACATATACACAGGTTACATAACTTATGGAAAGAGAAGAGCGCTTACAATAAAAACGACAGAAAATTTGAAGGATGAGCACCCACCCCGACCATTCCCGTCCAAGAACGTTGGCACCTCCGTATCAGGAAGGAAGAAGTTCCAGCTAATGCCCATGTGCACCAGGAACTCCTCCGGGTACGAATTAATTGGGATGCGGTTCTCATCAATGATGTCCGCATGGTCAGCGTTGTACCATCCAGCAGGTGGGCGCTCATCCCTCGGTAAGGTAGCCCGGGTATAAAAGGCGAAGTTCAAAGGAAAGACGGCGGCATCGATCCAAAAGAACTTCTCCCTCTAGTTGCGCAAGGAATCCACCTTCTCCGTATAACACTGTAGTTTACCTACACGCTTGGAGAAGGTGACCCATCCATTTAACCACGTCGTATGATAGAACGCGCGGAATAAATGGACGGTGGGGTTAACCGCAAACAAGCGACAGTTAACCTCGAAGTTAGAAATCTTTGCAGCGCCAATACAGTGCAACTGCGAGATGTGGAGTTCATAGTAATTGAGAATATCACTCAAAAATACAGATAGGGGTACGCGCTGATTCGCCCATTCGAAAAAGCGCGTATAAACCCCAACCTTCCCAAAAGGGAAGTCCGCGATGGCGTCATTAGGACCTGGCACCTCTGGGTGCAAGGCCAACGGAATAAAGTAGTCCGAGGTAAACTGCGTCACTTCTTCCTCGGACAGATCGGCGGTTAAGTCATGTAACTGAAGTACCATATTTTCTTAATAGTAAGCGCACGCGCTGATTACCTAATGCGTAGAAATGTGTTTGAAAGGAAGTTTTGAAGCTTTTGCAAATGGAGATAAAACGCTTTTTACTGTAACCCACTAACTCAAGTCGTGTGGCTGGGAAATGAAACAGTACAGGACACGTGGATAGCCTCCCCATTTCCCGAGGTACTTATAATGAACTTTTTTCGACTAGGTACATCCTACGTGTATTTTTGGAGGTTTTATTTTGCATTTTTCCCGCGTACGCGTCGGAAATAAGTTCGATACGATTATTAGTCTAGCATCCGCAGGTTTTACCATGCGCACACTAGACTGGGGGACATGATGACGTATAGTCTATATTCGGGTCACGAACCCGAATATCATGACTCACTAACATTAAGCCCACCACAAGTGGGCTACGATAATAATAATTGGACTACCAATTAGATGGTTTGGGCTCACGAGGCCCAAACCCAAAACTATTTATGGATTAAGATATAGGATATCTCCTAAATAAGGAGATATATATCGAATATCCGATATCGGTGGATACACCGAAGAGTGAGGAGCACGAAACCTTATCGGTTACGTGTGTATATATAGGGCATCATAGCTCTCGTCTAAGGTACGACTTACAACCCTAAAACTCTTCACAACCCTAAATCGATTACTTACTCTCACGCCGGAGGATAATCGAGGGAAACAATCCCTCGATAAGCCTAATGGTGTCTGTTACTTTCTTAGTGCGCAGGTCACAAGAGCATTAAGATCTAATTGGTACGAGAACAGGAACCCAAACAAGGAACGGCCAACTTTTGTATCAACAAAAGTCATTCAGTGTTTCATTGTTAGTAGTTTAGGATTTATCCAAGATTACTAAGCCCTTAACAAGCTACATAGTTAGTTTGGTTAGAGTATATCGATCCAACAAGTGGTATCAGAGCTTGTGTGGAAACTCTGATTAAGAAGAAACCCTAAACCAAACCGATTTCCTAAACAAACCCTACAAGATGTCGACACCTGAACCTGCACCAATCCCATCTATCACTACCGTTCGCATCCCTATCATCCAGAAGGGAGAGTATGATCTATGGAGCCTGAAGATGAGACAGTACATTGCCATTACAGACCATGCATTGTGCGATGTCATTGTCAATGGTAATCAGGTTATTAAAGAACCTGAAGAAGTTCCTGGACAACCTAAACCACCTAAGCAACAACTATCCACTACTGTGAAAAGAAATCAAGACAAAGCTCTCAACATACTGTTGTCTGCTATTCCTGATGGTCACCTATTGAAGTTTCATGATGCTAAGGATGCAAAACAATTATGGGCTGCTATCAAAACAAGGTTTGGAGGTAATGATGCTTCCAAGAAGATGCATAGAAATTTGTTGAAGCAGAAGTTTGAAACTTTTACTGTTGGTGAGAGAGAAGGTCTTGATGCTGCTTACGACAGATTCTAAAATCTACTAAGTATGCTAGAGTTATATGGTGTTGAAGTAACTGTTGAAGATGCTAACTTAAAATTCTTAAGGAGTTTGCCATCTGTCTGGCATGTGGTTGCTACTATGATCAGAGGACAACCTGGTTTTGATACTATGGACTTTGATGATCTTTACAACAACTTAAAGGTCTATGAGCATGAGATGAATGGTCAAGCTAATTCCAAATCACA
>LBNU01033489.1:0-12320 GCA_014162995.1 Artemisia annua
TGTGGAGAGAGATAGTTCACCCCCCTCAGAGCCGTTTCCCTTTTCGTTTCTAACTTTAAACATCATACTTAAAGGAAAATTTGTTACATCCACCCCAAATGTCAACCAATCCCCTTAAGCCTACCTTGGTATGCACTCACTCTTTAGTGCATTATTGTTATTTGTTAAACCCTTCGGTCAATGTATCTAATTAGTTAACGTTGTTGCTAGTCATGCATCATTCTTGTACTATATGTTGTATGGATGTTGGGACTCATGGGTAAAGTTACTAGTGTTATGGAGTATGGGGAAGAAATCATTTATTACCCCTATTTGTGTAAAGTTTCAAAGCTACTCCGGTGTTTTAATATTTCAATTCGAGTCGTAGAATAGTAAATTGTAAAAGTTGTAAAAGTTCAAGGTAAGGGAAAGCTTAATCCCATTGATGTATTTATTTTTGATGGGGAAATAGGTTAAAAAGGTACTGCCGGAAAAAAAGAAAAAAAAGAAAAAAGCAATACGGACTACCATCCATCACCTATCTTTTATTTTTTAGTTATGTTTTGTTTGTTTTTGATAGTTTAAGATTGAGTCTAGTCTTGGCTTGGCAACGCCACTTGTTATGTACTTAGAATAGAGATGATCTGACTACCACCAGATAACTATCGCTTATCCAACACAACCGGCTTTTTCCATGTCCTAACCTCCCCGTTATAACCCTTTGTTTAAAAGCCCTCTTTGATAGTTATCCTAGGTGCTTACGCTTAGTGGGAAGTTTGATCCTCTCTCAAGCCATATGGTAATCATTTATTATGACAGGTAGTGAGCTGTATTGTCCATTTTCCTGTTACATTATATCTAATTATCAACCGAACGAGATGTGAGTATCCAAAACAACTACCATGAGATGCTAGTATATTTCTCCGTGCTTATTTGGAGTAAGCGAACGGACTAATCTTGTAATTACTTTTAAGTCGTATTAAATGACCTCTAACCTTGTTTTTCAATTGGCGAATAAAAGCACGCATTTGCTTGAGGACAAGCAAACTCAAGTGTAAGGGGTATTTTGATGAGACGAAAATGTTACGTTTTAGGGTCGGTTTGAGTCCTAATTCCGTATGTTTTTGGTTTGGGATTTCACCCACAAGTCGTTCTTTTCTCATTTTAGTACTTGGAAGGGAAAATCACAAAGAAACATTTCGGCGTTTTCGGAGCTGAAAAGGCGGAAAACAACAAAAACTCAAAAAGACCGATTGAAGATCACAGAAGGTGACGGCCGTCAACTCTACAAGTGACGCCGTCAGAACAAGGAAGTCCCAGAGTGGGAAAAAATCTCTGACGGCCAGAGGAAGTTTGTGTGCAGATTTGGTGACCCCGTCGAACGAAGGGCGTGGCATCTGGAACCAGCATTATGACCACGTCAGAGGGAAGGCCGTCGAGGTATAACCCTAATCGCGCGAGCACGACTCACTCTATGGGCTGGCCGTCAGCGCCGCGTTTTTCTATATATATAGAACTGTTTTTCTTAATTTTGTGTCGATTTTTGGATCTGGGAAGAACTTTAGGGTTAAACCCGTTAGTACGGTGTATTACAGACCTTTAGAGGTATGTCCTAACCCTCTAAACTTGCATGTTTAATCCAAGTATAGTATTTATTCAATACAAGATGTCTATGTTGTGTGATTTATGCTGTTCGCTTGGTCTTTCTATTCACATGCTAAGGCTAATTTACTTGTGTTGCTTTAGCATCTAATGAACCTAACTATTGATTATCATGTGGATGTGTAGTTTGTATTGTGTTTGGTGAATGTTTCATCTACTTGACTAACAGAAAACTGCTAATCTCCTTATGACGGTAACAAGCTTGAACGTCTTCTAGAAACGTGAATCGTATGTGCGTTATCGATTTAAGGTAGTTATTTTCATGCATAGGTTGCTATCGGTGAGCCGGATGATAGGATGTCTTGACGGTATGTCATAGAGTGAGTGGAACTTATAGAGTTAGGAATTGAACGCACTCCCTACGACGTTGTTAGGAATACACCCGTCATCCACTGCAAACTCCAGATACTAATTACATGGTAAAAGTATAGTTAGGGAGACATGAAATCTAAGTAAACAACTACTTCTCCCACCATTGTTTGTCAAAAACCAAAAAATACAAAAATATAAGTTAGATTAAAATAGATAACTTGGGTTAGTGTACTCAACTAAGTATTCCGGCCATATTCCTACAAAACAGAGATTTTACTGCTTTCATAAAATATAAAAAATACAGAAAGAATCGTTTCACCCTTTAGACCTTAATTAGAGTACCTTTAGCCTAACAACACTATTCCCCTGCGATAGACGATCAATCCCCCGATACTGGCACTACATATACTGACATCGGTCAGGTACACTTGCTGTGGGGATTGCAAGCTTCTCGAGATCCTCGAGAGGTAAACGTTAGTGCGTGTTGCAATCCACGCGCATCAACATTTAACTTGCTATGTAATCTAAATTACCTCACTTGATGTAATTGGAATGTTTGAATTACAATTACGTTTCAAACCAAACATCCTATGTAATGTAATTTGATTTACAATTACATCTAATATGCAAACCAAACACCCTACGTAATGTAATCAAATTACAATTACATCCAATTATGTCAGATTACGGCGAACCAAACGGGGCCTAGAATTATTTTGGATAACTTTGGAACGTTTGCAAACCGGCTAAGTCATGTTAACTTTGTCTCATTTTCTCGTAAACTATATTAACAATGCATATGTATTTTTACACGTACTAAATGCTTATAGTACTAGCATCTAAGAGAAACATTGATTTGACCCTCATTTGAACATATTAATCAAGATTTGGCCACGTTTAGATGTCACATGATCCATTCGAATTATTTTTCCAACACTTAGAATATTTTCAGGAACTTTAGATGTTTTCAGAATTGTTAAGGAGAGTTTCATTTGAGCTCGTATTTAATTAATTCGACACATAACATTGTTATTTTTGTGCACCATCTAATTGTCCACGTTAACAGCATCCTTTAAGTATAATTTTCTAAACCTAATAAGCTTGTTTAAGCCCTTTTCAAAAGCTATATGAAACGTACAAAAACAGTTTTTAAAATCCTTAATAGTTAACGAGATGGGCTTAATAGCCCAATAAGTTGTTTTTAAGCAAACCGAATAAGCTGATGAATAAGCCTTTTTGAAATGTTTTTATTACCTTAAGATGAGCCCAATACCAGGCCCAAAACTTTCGTAAGCCCATTGGATCGCGATTTTGGGCCTTAAAATCAACTCGTTAAGGGCCCATTATGTGTAAAAAATTACTTTTAAGAAAATAAGCTGAAAATATAAGTTGTATAAGCTCTTTTGAGCTTATTTAGAGAATAAAAATGTTCAACTTTTCATTTGGTGAAATTTGGACTAAAATTGCAAAATTTTATAAATGAGGGACTAAAAGTTCAAACTTTGTAAAACTTGGGTTAAAACTGTCAATTCTGTTTTTTTGGGTATAAACTGTAAATATAGAAACTTTTGAGTGAATAATGTTGATATTGATAGTTTTGGACTTAAAATGTAAATATAATTAACTTTGGACTAACGGTGTAAAAGTTATTCTGATAGGGTAAAAAGTGTACAATTGAGAAACTTTAAAGATTTTATAAAATTTATATTTAACTTCCTTTATATATATAATAAATCTATCGATCTAATCGTGACATAACTATCTTCGTATAGCATATATATACTTAAATTACTTAACGTATATAACGTATATTCTTGACGTCTACAAATTCTTGTTTTATCGTTAACAATCCCGTCACCGAACAATTTTACTAAGGAGTTATATATTTATAACTTTGACTTTAAGTGCCATACATTAAATAAACAAAGAATGACTATTATTCACGATAAAACTAGACTTAGACTATCAACTAAAATTTGCCGTATATTCTAGGTTGTGTGTGAAGCTGTTGCCTTGCATCGTTGAGATTACGATACTACCACTACTACCGTACTACTAAGGTGAGTTCATAACCCACTTTTAAACTATTTTGTGGGGAGATACATGCTTAAAACCTGAACACAAGTCTTTTTATTGGTATTGTTATACCGGCTGGCTGTTATTATTGCTTATGTTGCTATTGCCAAAAGTCCCTCGAGCATGAACCTTAATCACTTGTAGGGTGAACGTAAATAACTGTGGATTGATCTATTATGGACTGACAATCCCCGTTTGGTTGTTGGAGAAAACCACCAAACGTACTTTATTTGATGTCATAGGTTATTGGCAAATACCTATCTTGAGGGCCTATTTCTTTACGTCATAATATTTATTATGATTGGTTGTTAATCGTTGCGTGTCATGAGCTTAAGGCAATAACGGATATGATTTTCAACTTGTTTGATTGTATATGTTTGCAATCAATGTCTATATCTTGTGTTCAACTATTAAATTTAAACATATGAATATCACTCAACTTTTGTTGACTTTTATCATGTTTATCTCAGGTAACTAAACAAGAAGGAACATGAAGGCACGAAGTGGGCATGTAACCCGACATGGGCTTTAATAAATGTTTTATCTTTTCTCGAATAAAACTTGTTGTTTAATTATGAAACATCTTGGTATCTTGAATACTTGATATTTTGAATAAATTTAACTTTAAAAACGTCTCTTGTGAGTTGTTTTCTATGATTGTGACAAAGATCCTTTAAGTAATACTCCGTAAGTCTTCCGCTGTTACTATTAAATCTTGGGGGTGTTACAAACCCCCCTTTGATGTCCTGTTCAAAAACCCTAAGAGCAAAGGGTACCATAACTTGAATTGAAAATTAACTCAGCGTCGCGTCAGCGCCACATCATCTCAACACCAAATAACACAACACCAAAAAACACTAGAAAATCATAACACCCAATAACACAACTTTTACAAATTCTACCCTCAACAATTTCATTCATTAAACATTCAAACCTTTCTTTAATAAAATTAAACATTATAATACGAAATAAAAAACATTACAAAAAAATTGACATAATAAAATTACTAATTAAAATACGAAATGAAAATACAATAAGTAAATAAGTAAATTTGGTCGTCATCTTCCGACATAAAATCCTCACGTTCACGCCAAATATGCTCCATAAAATGGTGTTGGAGACTAAGATGAACATCTTTGTCACGTATTTCTTTTGCCTTTTGACAACGCTTATCACATCTATCAATCCATCTGTCTTGCATATGTCTAGCCGGATCCCAGAAAATTTCTTTGTATTCACTTACTGCAAACTTTTGAACTTTTAGAATCATGTTATGCAATATGATGCAAGAATACATGATTCTACTTATCTTGGTAACCTGGTAAGCACGTGCTGGTTGTTGTATTATTCCCCATCGTCCTTGGAGAACACCAAAAGCATGTTCGATATCTTTTTCGTGCACTTTCTTGTCGCTTTTTAAATAAAGTGTGTTTATCATCAACGGTATTCGTGAATGATTTGACGAAAGTACCCACTGTGGGTAAATCCCATCGGCTAAGTAGTACCCTTTTTCAAACACAACTCCATTTACCTAAAACGGAGCTACAGGGGCATCATCATTTAGCAAGTCATCGAACAACGACGAATTATCTAAAACATTGATATCATTATTCGCACCCGCTACACCAAAAAATGCATGCCAAATCCACAAATCCTGCGACGCAACAACTTCAAGCAATATAGTCGGGTATTTTTTATGACCACTAACATATTGCCCTTGCCATGACACCGGACATGTTTTCCATTGCCAATGCATACAGTCGATGCTACCAAGCATACCCGGAAAACCATGTTATTTTGAACGTCATGCATATTTGGTTTTCTTAAAAACTCTGACTTAAACAAATCAATAATGCACATATTGAAATTATCTAGACAATCACGTCCGGTACGTGCACTCATTTGCAAATACTCATCGAACGCATCCGGTTAGTTGCCATATGCCAATTGATGTATGGCCATAGTGCATTTCATGAGAACATTAATACTCATCCGACCAATAGCATCGGGTGCTTGGCTAAAGTATGCAAAATTATCCGGAAGAGGATCGGCAGTATATGATTCAATAGCGGAAACTATTTGAAGAAATAATTCCCGGCTCATACGAAATCTTCTACGAAAGTCTCTAAGAGGATACTTACAATTTTCATTAAAGAAGTCGGCCCTCAAACGCTCCTCTGCAAGCTCACGTTCACGGTAGATAGGGTTACGGGTTAACCGGAATGATGATTGGGATTCTCCTTCTTCTATTCTCGTGTACTCATAAGCGGTAAAGATTGCTAAAGCGTCGGCTTCATCTTCGAGATCGGAAAGGCTCACATGCGCGGCGTAAGTTAGATGATGTGGATCCATTGCGAAAGAATTTTTGTGGGATATAAAGATGGTTTATTTTTGTGTTTGTAAAAGGGTTAGAAAAGATGGGTTTATATAGGTGGTTTTTTTGAATAATAATAATAATAATAATAATAATAATAATAATAATAATAATAATAATAATAATAATAATAATAATAATAATAATAATAATAATAATAATAATAATAATAATAATAATAATAATAATAATAATAATAATAATAATAATAATAATAATAATAATAATAATAATAATAATAATAATAATAATAATAATAATAATAATAATAATAATAATAATAATAATAATAATAATAATAATAATAATAATAATAATAATAATTTAAATTAATTTATTTAATCATTTGTTCATCATTATTGTTTACTATTAACTGTTATTGACTGTTGACTTTTATTGAATAGTTATAANTTTCCACGTTCTAACGCAAGTTGCTGGCTCAACGTAAGTTGAAACGCAACACCAACGTGTACACCTAGGAAATGGTTGTCACATGTTAACGCGCGTTGATTTCTTGCCATGTAGGATTAACGCAAGGATGTACGTTATGGCTCCCTTGCCTCTAAGGTTATTGAATAGGTCATCAATTGACCAAGTATCCACATCTTCTTTAATCTCACAGACATGACCACAGTTGACCATTCAGCTGGCAGAGATCTAAGGAACTTATGGTTAGCAACTTCAGTAGATACAGGGGAACCATGTGCTTCCAATTGAGAGAGCAGATGTTGGAATCAGTCATAACCTTTATCCAAACCTTCAGAACTGGGAATGGTGAATGCTTCAAATTGCTGCTTGAGAACAACCTTCTGCATTTTTTTAGAATTAGCATTCCCACCAAAACGAGTTCTAATGGCTTCCCAGATATCTTTAGCATCATCCATTCCATGGAATCTTCTTAGGTGTTCCTTTGGAATGGCCATCAGAAGGATGGTCTTTGCTTTCCTCTCTTTCTCTACAGCATGGATCTCTGCTGCAGAGAATGCTGGAAGTACCCTGACAGTACCATCCTTGCCTACAGAGATCCTCTTCTTCGAGTTCCCATTCTGAATCACCTTCCATACACCATTATCAATGTATTCCATCTCCATGGCCCAGATATCATACTCCTCCTTCTTGAGAATTGGGAGTTTGATATTAGTGGTGGATGTAGACACAATTTGTTGTTGCTGCTTAGGTTTGCCATTCTCGGATGCAGCATCATTATGTTGTGATTCTTCAGAATCACTGTGTGACGAGAATTCATCAACAGCAGGAGCATACATCTTATGGGATTGGTGAGTGTTTGAGTGTTTGTGGTTATGGTTTCTGTGTTTCTTCTTACTCAGAGTCCCTCTACAGGCTCTGATACCACTTGTAGGTCCAAAGTTCTGGATCTAAGTAGCATTTGTAAGACAATAAACACCTTGAATAAATCCAAAGTATTTATATGAGAAACTCTTAAGAACAATGTATAGTTGATGTTAACGCGGAATATTAACACAAGCAGTAAAAAAAACACAGAGATTTACTAACTTTATATTCTATTAAACTTTATAATACTTGGCATAGAACTCAATATCGTAGGGTTCCTTTTATACTACAAGGAAACCCTAATTCTACAAATGTGTGAAAGGATTCATGCATATCTTCTCCTAAGATATCTAACCGTGTGCATATCCTTTCCTATAATATCTCCTAAGATATCTAACTTGTTAAGTAAAACAGACTTAACAATCTAAACATAAACTGACTTAACTAGTATCTGCCAGACTTAACTTAGTACTGACAGACTTAACTATCTACCCGACTAAACCAACTATCCAGACTTAAGTCTGGTTATAAATAATTCCCAAAATGTAAAGTAAACATTTTCCTCCCAAAATCAGGAGGAAACACTTTACTTTAATAATAAACAAAAATACACTAAGTTTCATTTCATTTTCTTTTCTTTTCCTCCTTAAGTGCTACTCAAGAACACAACTTCTTGTTTTCCTTTTCCTTTTTTTTTTCCTTTTTTTTTTCTTTTTCTTTTTTTCTTCCTTAACTCTAACTCAAGAAAACAGTGTTATTTTTATAGATATTTTAAATTCATCCAATTACATAAGACTTTAATGCTGATCACAGTGGGTCGGTCGACCAAGTGGTTGTCGTCGGTCCTTGGTCGATTGCCCTATTGTGAGTTGTTGGTCGACTTCGGTCGGCAGACGACATGTTGAAGAGAAGGTTCGTTTACTCAACCGAATTTGAGACAAAGCTTGTGTGTTTCTTTTTATTTTTTATTACCATTTTGCATTTCAAAGTAACAAATAAAATAAAAAATAACTTGGTTGTAACTGTGGCAATTTGTCCTCGTCAGATCGTCGAAAAGGGAAAGCTGATGTAACTATGGTCACCACTGTGTTCAGAGTCTCATTTATTCATTTACTAGCTTATAGACCCGTTGATACCGGGTAATTTTTAAAAAAAATGGAGAAATGAGATGATAAGAAAAGTAATAACGTATATTTGTTCTATTTAAAATATGAAACAAATAATGAGACAATGCATCCATTATAAGATAAGAAATTGCTTATGTTACAATTACACTAACAAACGTCCAAGCTTAGGGTCTCCAAACTTTATTGTGTTGAGTATCAAAAGATGTGTGTGAGCGCCTATCGATTTACAACTATAGTGTTCGCGAATATAAAATAGATTGACTCGAACATAAAATGATGTAAGTAAAAGCATAAAAGTGACGTGTGTATTTGACATACCTCTTGAAGTTTGATCATAGACCTTGAATTACTTCTTTGTAGACAACATTTGTTGTAGTTTTACACACATTACCATCCTGATCACAAACGACAACGTTCAAACCTCTTTTGCTTTTTACTCTTGAAACAGCAACGTATAGTTGTCCATGTGTGAAAACAGGACGTGACATGTACAAACCAACTTTTGAAAACGACTGACCCTGGCTTTTGTTAATTGTCATGGAAAATGAAATTGTCGGGGGAAATTGTTTCCTAAAAATCTTAAGCGGTAAACAGTAGACCAACATCTTAAGCGGTAAACATGTCGTTGCAAAAACAAACTAACATTCAAAAGTGTTGGCCCGTGGAATCAAGGGAATTTTTAAAGAAATTTTTCATTAAGGAGATATGTATGTGAATAAATTAAGAAACAACAACAAACGTGTAAATATGTTACATTATTGTTTTAATAGAAGAATAAGTAATCCGTCAATTATGATAAACAATTTGTTTTGTAACTACTAAGAAAATAAATGTGCATGTATCGTCTTCTCCAATTGGTAGAAAGTATTTGAGAGCAAATGTATGCAATTAACGTCAAATACTTGAGTAGTTCATGTTCATTTCGTGAAAACCAAATTATGTGTTAAAAAAAAGTTGTTAATATTGCTCTCTTCATCTTAAATGACAACCTCCCAACATCTTTTGTTTTTGACCTTGGAAACGACAACGTATATTTGTCCATGTGTGAATACCGGGCGTGACAAATACAAATTAATCTTTAAAAGTGATTAACCATGGCTCTTGTTTATTATCATAACAAATGAAACAAACACGGGATATTGTTTCATTTGATCTTTAGAGGAATACATTTTTCAGACAGAGTAATTTTCATCCTCAATCGAAGTATGTTCACCGTATTTTCAAAGTATGTTCCGTTTTTTATCTTTGCTTCAATCGAAGTTTTTACTAATTTTAATTTAACAAACGGAAGTCTTGTTTCATTACATATTCCGTTAGAGTGATCAACATTTCTCAACAACATTATCGGAACACCAACTTTTAGTATCATGTTGTGGTTTGAAACACCATAGAATTTTAATCCATTTATAAATTTTGGAGAGAAAATAAATTCATGTATCGACTATATCACATTATCAAATGAGTAAATTACATAAATGGTCACTGTGGTTTGTCCATCTTTTCACATTTAGTCACTGAACATTTTTTTTGACAAGGTCAGTCATTAAGGTTTCAAATCGTTACAGATCCAGTCATTAAAGTTTCAATTTCGTTACATAAATGGTCACTGTGGTTTGAAACTTCAGTGACCATTTATGTAACGAAATGGACTGAATCTGTAACGATTTGAAACTTCAGTGACCATGTATGTTAAAAAAAAGTTCAGTGACTAAATGTGAAAAAATGGACAAAACATAGTGACCATTTATGTAATTTACTCTTATCAAATATCAAACTTCATATAACACATTTATCGACTATATAATAATTGCATGCTCCAATATCAATATTAAAACCACAACCTTGACACAGACAATACTTAACTACATAGTAATTGCATGTTCCAATATTGATATTAAACTTCATATAATACAGCTTGATGTTATTACGATCCATACTGAATATAGAACCACAAAGAAAAGCATATCATTACCAATGTTAGAATTGCGATTGATTCAAGAAACACGTTTTGAAGATTATCTTTCTTGATGACTTTTAGAACACGTTTATAACTATGGAAAAAGAGCATATAAAACTACATTTTTGGTCGTTGTGGTTGTATCAAAATTTCACTTTTGGTCCAAAATTCAAAAAATGTTATATATCAGTCCAAAAGTACACGTGGCTTCCACTTTTGGTCCAAAATTTAACCATTTCGTCAATATAGCCGTTGGCTATTACATGTGCCAACCACGTGAGGGCATAATTGTCTTTCTCTTAATAAATTTATTCCCTATTTATATAAAAACAAACCCACACGTTCCTACTCATCTCCCCCCCAATTGTGAGACAAAAATAAACCCCAACATGGTTCGTTTCCCTCAATGTGGCTCACCAGCGGTTATAAAAACTTCATGGACGCAATTTAATCCAGGAAGACATTTCTACTGTTGTTCTAAAAGGGTAAGCCATGAATTTATATTTATCCCAATTTTTTTATTTTTTATTTTGACCTAATTTTGAAATATACTTTATTTAGGGTCCCAATCATGGGATTATTGATTGGTATGATCCAACAATGTGTGATCGAGCTGTGCAAATCATTCCTGGGTTATTACGAAACATGAATGAGTCACAAGATATTGTTGCTGAAAATTGTGGAACAATAAGAAGGTTGAAAATGATGTTAGTTTTTAGTTGGTTGTTTTTCCTCATTTTATATGTTTTCAAATGATGTTAGGGTTTAGTTTGATTTTAGTTGTGGTGACTTGTAATGGCAGTCAATATGTAGTTGTGACTTTTGTTTAATGGTAGTCAAAATGTAGTTGTGAATTTTGTGTAATGAAGTACTTTGATGTTAGGAATGAAATGAAGTTGTTATTGTAAATGGTCACATGTTTGAGAATCTTACACTGCTATAAGTTGCCAAAATGTACTAAAAAGCTCCCTCTGCAAATAGGCATTTTGATTGACATTTGCATATGGACAAAAAATTGAAAATGGACAAAAATTATCAAAAGTTACTACACTCTTTTTTCTGTTTTTTCCCCAGTTATGCACTATATAAACAACATTGAAGATTGTCACTTGCATATCCATAGCAAAGTGAAAGAATGAGTTCCAAGAAGAACATGAAACAAGGTATTCTTCACAACTTTTATACTGTTATAATTTATTATTATTATTATTATTATTATTATTATTATTATTATTATTATTATTATTATTATTATTATTATTATTATTATTATTATTATTATTATTATTATTATTATTATTATTATTATTATTATTATTATTATTATTATTATTATTATTATACTTTTTTTGTGTAGAAATCTGATGAGACGAAAAATGTTACGTTTTTAGGGGTCGGTTTGAGTCCTAATTCGTATGTTTTTGGTTTGGATTTCACCCAAAGTCGTTTCTTTTCTCATTTTAGGTACTTTTGAAGGGAAAATCACAAAAGAAGCATTTTCGGGCGTTTTCGGAGTGAAAAAGTGCGGAAAACAACAAAA
>LBNU01033489.1:27987-44026 GCA_014162995.1 Artemisia annua
AAAAAAAACATCAAAGACAGATTTAGTTCCCAAATCACACCATTACTAACTGATGTGATTAGTCAATTACATCATCTTAAACTTATAAATGTCAAAGTTACTATTAATCAGTCAATGCTACAATAAAATACGTTGGACTAGAAATACTAAAATGCAACCAAAAAAAATATGGTAAAACCAATAGCAATAGCCTTAGACACAAAATAAATAACTAAATGAAATCAACAGCGTAATACAGTATTCTGAAAAAAACTTTCTGGCAAAAAAAAAAAGTCCCGCCGCAACGCGGCGGGCATCACATTTCTTGTTATAGAACTAAAATTACAGGACTACATGATTAAGATAATTTAAAATGTTATTGGTGTATAACAATTTAGTTAACATATCCTTAACTGTGACAAAATATTTTATATTTTCTTTTATCCTCGTAATTTTTTTCTCTGTAATACATTTTACATAAATGATTATTCTTTTAAAAATTAGGTATTTATTAGTTTGGTTTGCATTCGTCATGATTGTTATTTAAGGTAAAAACCCCGTCGCAACACACGGGGTAAAAATTTACTTGTTTTCAATAATATTCATAGATTTGTCTTCCATAAACTTTTATGACGTAGGAATATATAACTATGCAACTTATTTTCAAAATAACAACTATCTTGCATGTGTAGAACGGGCCACTATATATATATGTCATTATTTGTCTTTAAAAGCAATATCGCTATTCAACTACGATATTCATTTAAGACTTTTAATTCGCTAAAGTGTTATTTTTATCTTCTATAATCTTGTGAACGTAGATATAGAATAGTCTTTCATAATAAATTCTAAGATGACTGCATCTCTTTTCATCCATAAAACATGCATACACACAACTACACAAGTTACATAAAGGAAAAATAAGATGTTCACGTATGAAAAGTGAAAAACCTTTTAAGTACTCAAGGCATGGATTTTGTAGTTTAATTTGAGTGGTGTAGTTAAGTAACACGTTGATTTATTACTTGACCACCCATTGGTTATGGGTTCGTTTTCATCTGTAGCTTGAAAAATGACTTGCTTAACATGTCAACCCTTTATTGGCCTGGAACCCGTAAGCCACGGGGACACACAACAATGATTAGTAATTAATGTGAAAAATGTGGTTTATCTAGAATTTAGGTATACATAAGCTAACAAAGTCCAGTTTGACGTAAAATATCGTTGAATAAGTACTTGAATAACATGGCACAATAGTACAAATGACTAGAAACCGAGTTTCTTATTCTCAAAGACGAGGTAGCCAAGTTGTTTAATTTGTCGAGTCGAAAGCCTCTAGCCAAAAAATAAATTTGTGGTATTTTGACTTCAGGTCCATTCTTTTGGTTTTAAATGTAGTACAGTAATGTTTTTTAAAGTTAAATACGTGATAAGATCAAAAGGTAAATGTGCTAAAATGGCCTTAATTGTGGTATATGTGTAAATTTTTACGACATTTTATTGACCCGTTGAGGCGTGGGGGGCTAAAATGAAGTAAAACTAGTTAACTAAATCATTCGTCATCCGGAACCCGTGATATTTATGTATAACCATCCACCATAAATTATTTCACTAAAACAATGATTGTGTGCTTTGAAATGAACATGGGTCTCTAACAACGAAAGAAACAGATTTTAGTTTGAAATTTTCTCCAGTAATTTAGAAGCAAACAAATGACCAATCGTTAAGCAATGATAAAGCCAAACATACAGAGAATGACAGCTAATGATGAAGGCCAGGGGACCATAGTTTGGGACTTCCTGAATAAAATCAATGTTGCTGATATCATTAAGCTCTAATTACTCTTGGAATATATTTCATCTTGATTAAAGCAACCATGCCACTCATGATCACTAATTCACTATGTGTATCTATCACTAAATATCAACAAAACCAGCCTCAGAAAAGACATAATACTACTACTTGTATATCTCGAAAGAAAGAAATTACATGAAATTGGATATGATATGATATTTAACAAAACATAGATCTCAGAAACAGAATTCGGTAAATCTGTTTAATACAACCAAACGATTCATTAGTACTAGTTCTAAAATTTGCATGTAGCTACTGAATGATGATTACTTGTCTTGTATTTTGTCTTGCTGAATAGCTGGTGAGGTTCCAAGTGGCATAATTTGTCTCCTTCCAAAGATTCTGATGGCAGCTACGTATAAGATCGAAAATTGCACAAAGAAGCCTACAGGGAGTATCCAGTAAAGGTTCTCGGGGATAAATGGCGGCAACACAATCTCCAGAGGTATAAGAGCAGGAACAAATAGCATCCAAGGGGAAGACAATTCATTGAAGTCTGTGCCTTGTTGATAAGAGATAGCATATTTCCAAAGAAAGCAATATCCAACCATAATCCCAACAAATATTACACCAATATGCGTATACATAGTGATGCTGGGATTGTCTGGAACGAACAAGACAACTTCAAAAAAGAAAGGCGCTAGAATTCCTGACAAGCTACCAACTGTCTTCAAGACGGTGTAATGAATGATCCTCATGTAACTTTTCAAGTAACAGCTTGTAAAAACCAATATCGCAGATGCTAGTGTAGTCACGGATATTGTGACAAAGGTCATGATGACAAAAACCCCACCAGGATGTTGTTTTATAGTTTGAAGTTTGAGTGGAGCAATTGTTGATGGAAACGTAAAGAAAAAAGACATGAGACACAAAAACATGTAGTACCAGAACAACCTGGAACGCACAAAACACATTGGACAAAATTTAAGCCTTCAGTCTTGTGGGCAGAAAGCGTAAATGTAAACAGAAACTTAATCGGAAGGAACTTACTGTGGACTGACGGGTTTTGCTTGTTCATGGTCATCTGTTACGGAAATTGCAACCTGCCCACCTTTTTGAATAGCTAATTTGGACTCCATAGTTGGTTAAAAGCTGGTTGATAAAAGAACAAGTTAATCCTCGGATAAACAGGAAACTAACATGTAATACTATCGTATGCAGGTCTCGAACCTATTACAAAGCTTACACCTAACACCTCAAACCTAATATGAATCTTCTCACACAGATCATGATAACAGCATATTTCACAAATTTCCACAAATAGTTACAACTTACAAGTGATGAAGTGAATACCGTAAACATAGCGAAAATAAATTAGGCAAGTTGGCATGTCAAACACATATAGATACCTCTGATAGCATTCAGAAGCAGTNAAACCGGGAAAAAAAAAAAAAAAAAAAAAAAAAAAAAAAAAAAAAAAAAAAAAAAAAAAAAAAAAAAAAAGTCACATGTTTCGGCAAGTTTAATCTATTAGCATATCGAAAACCCGTAAACCTCTTGTAACGAAATCCATAGTTGAATTGTACATCTAAATCTAAACACCATAAGATCAACATATACAAACTTCGGGTCAAAATCACCACCTAATTAGCATTATACCCAAATAATGATTTTAAAAAGAAGGATATTATCAGTTAGACATTTTCACAAACACGTTGCGGGCGGGTTTCGTAACATATCAAAATTCAAATGATTATCTCCTAAAAACCACTAGTAACAAACTCAAAATATCACTTATACCTAACTCATGGGTCATCCAAAACAATATAAGCTTTAATTTTCAGACTTGGGCATAAGTCTCAATATAAGCCAAAAAATTGAGGCTTATGTTATACCATGAGAGCACTTTAATTTTCAATCACTAAAATGGAATATTTCTCCTACTAGATTCTCTAGTTTTTACTTAATAAGAAAAGTGAACAATTATTTTGGGACAACTTGAAAAGGAAATGTGGACTATAAATATGAGATGGAGGGAGTATAAGTCTAAATCAAATAAGCTCATAAGCACACATATAAGTCGAGACAAACAACATTTTACTATTTATGTTTGTCGAAAAATATGTGTTCAGTTTTTATATATACATAGTAATTATGACTGATAATTACTGATTTTCCTACTTTACCCTTATAATCAAAACTTGCATTAATTACTTATTTCTAATTTCTATAATTTATATATTAACTATGAAGGTAAAAATGTAAAATTAACTTTTTATCAATCAAAACTAGCATTACTTATACATATCATAATTTGTCATTTTTTGTTTGTTTGTGAACATTCTTTTTTAGACGGAGAGAATATAAAAGAAAAAAGTTAAAACTCATAGACGTCAAATTGACGCAACCAATGGGGCAACAAATCACAGGCCACCGAATTGACGCCATATTGGGTTATGGTATACGGAAGTCACTAAAGTTTCACCAAAATTTGTCTTAAGGAAACAAAGTTTCATTTTGTACTTCTATGTTACTGAACTTTGAAACTTTGTTCACTCACTGTAAAAGTAATAACCTTTAGGATATTTTCACTCACTTTGAAACTTTGTTCACTCACTGTGAAAGTTTTGTACGCAAACTAGTTTTAAACCCCACTGTAAAAGTAATAACCTTTAGGATATTTTCACTTAAAATTTAAAGAGAAAAACAACGAATAAGTCATTAGGTTATAACTCGGTGTTTTACACGTGATTTTATTTTGATATTTATAATCTTCTCGGTATGCAACAAATAAGTCATTAGGTTATTTGTTAAATTCTTAAACTTACTGACTAATCGAAATATAACTTTATCTTAAATTCAACAATAAAGCTTTATAAATTATCCCTTTATATGTATATTTTTTAATTCTAATTTATACTCGTTTTTTTATGCATTTTATTCTTTCTAATCTCTAAAACAAAATTGAATTAGTAATTTTAAGCAACTCGTAGATCAATTTTATTGGGCAAATAGGTGGCTATTTTCGCCACGTGTTCTTATGCATTTTATTCTTTCTAATCTCTAAAACAAAATTGAATTAATTTTAACTAACTCGTTGATCAATTTATTGGGCAAATAGGTGGTTGTTTTCGCGACGTGACAAAATTGAAGATCTTTATCCTTCAAAATTGTTCAGTTTTATGCTTTCCTTTTTTTTTTTTTTTTTTTTGTTTTTTTTTTATCTTTTTTTTTTTTTTTTTTTTTTTTTTTTTTTTTTTTTTTTTTTTTTTTTTTTTTTTTTTTTTTTTTTTTTTTAGAAAGGCTTTTTTTATGCTTTTCTTTATCATATAAAATGTTTATATGTTCATCGTTAATTGTATATAGTACTTTGAGTCAAGTATCGTAAGTATAAACTCGAGAATGTTAAATGATGACGTATGGTATGGATCCGGGTCATGCACCCATCCAATACGCAAGCCCATCACAAATGGGCCATTACAACGATATTTGCAGCCCACGAGGCCCGCGAATACATAATTATACTTAAAGCCCACCACGAGTGGACTATTTAGTTAACGCCTAGGCCCATGCAGGCCCAAGCCCGGATATGGGCACTTATCCGGTATGCGATATCTTCTATTATTATTGATAGATATCGGATACCGAAGATTGGGGAACACGAAACCAACTATGGTTTCGTGTGTATAAATAGAGGTCTCCTCAGCCCTCTAAAGGTACGATACTAAACCCTAAGCTACGAGCCTTAACCCAAAACACGATTACTTACTCTCACGCCGGAGGATAATCGGGGGAGACAATCCCTCGATAAGCCTAACGGTGTTTGTTGTTTTCTTAGTGCGCAGGTCTCAAGCAACTTTACCCGAATTGGTACTCAAGTCAAGCCACGCCCAACTTTTGTATCAACATTAAATATCAATAAATAATTCTTTAATATTCTATCAAATCGAGTTGAGCTAGGTCGAGAGTGTCGATTACTTTATTTAGATCGGGTTCGAGCTTGAAAGCTAATGCTTGGTCAAGCTCAAGTAATATTATCGAGTTAAGTTCAAGGTGCTTGATTAAGCTCAGGTTATACTAAACATACTTCCAACAAATCTCATTAGTTAATAAAAAATTAAAAGAGGTAATTGTCTCCGAGCACTATTGAAATTGGAAGTAAAGTAATTATAATAAAATTAAAATAAAAAATAGACAAACAAAACTTTATTGGTTCATAAAAAAATCCAATGGCCCATGCAGGTCTCGAACCTGCGACCTTCGCGTTATTAGCACGACGCTCTAACCAACTGAGCTAATAGGCCCTTTGCTTCAGTCAAGAGTACTTGTCGACTACTTCATCGAGCTCGAGTTTGACAGCTAATACTTGGTCGAGCTCAAATTTGTTTACACAAGTAAATTTATTGAGTTTGAGAGTGCTTGTTAAAGCATATATGGCTTGATGATTACACTCTATATTAAAAGTTATACGTAATATAGAAATTTTAGTTATAACCCAAATAGAAAATTTACTCGTATAAAAAGTAAAGAAAATAATGTTTGTATATGAAGAAGAAAAAGAATACCAATGACTCGGATATGATCTGAGTTTCTTGTTCTAAAGCATAAGTAACCATATATGGTGTTCTCTCAGTTTTGCATCCCTTGACCCGCTAACACATTATAGCAATATACACGTTTTGCTTCGATACACTGAAAACAGGCGGAACTTTTATATCATAAAGCGTTGATCAAAATCGTTGCAATGCGCGATCAAAACGAAGAACAACATAACCAATATATATATATATATATATATATATATATATATATATATATATATATATATATATATATATATATATATATATATATATATATATACTAGCTTTCGAAGCCCGCCCGATGGGCGGGCATGACTTATAATTTTTCTTTTGATGGTGTTACTTAACGAAATTTCATTTTTTTGCCTACAGTTGAGTTTAAAAGGCTTTTTATTGTCCGACTGACTAATGACCATACGTGGTAATCCGCAAGAACAAAGTATATAGCTTTGAATGCATTAAGAAAGAACATTAAAAAGTATACAACATATTTTTTTTAAATATAGTAAAAAATAAAAATAAAAAATATCAAGCTGGAATGTGCGTTCACTTAAACCATGTTGGCAATCCGCTCGATGGGCGGGCAGCGGGCTGCAATCACATACTACAGTGTGGTTCGGCTAGCTTGACAATGGGAAATAGCCAGAAAAAAAATTGCTTATTCATTTCTAAAAAAAGAAGTTTTGTAGTAGCTTATTTAAAATATTTTTAGTTCACCAACAAAATTCGCATTAGCAATGATACGGAGACAATTTTTTTTATTAAGAAATCCCAAACAACTCTTTTAGTTGGATATATCAACATAGTAATCCGGCCCATTCGTCGGACGAGCTACTTCTATATTATGCTCCAAATACTTAATTCATATAAATTCGTTAATTGGTTTATTGACAATCTTTGTATCAAGTGCTTGAAAATTTTAACTCATATGTATCTAGTGCAACTCAAAAAATACATAAATTCATATAAATACAATCATGTTTAATGTACTTTAATTTAACATAAGCTATTTTATGTTCTCAAACTTAAACTAATACATTAGCGATTTAGAAAATTCAAAGAGGATTTGCATAGTAGTACACAATACATAAATACAACAAACAAAACTCAATAGCTTCTACTGTTACTATATGGACTCTTGCACTTATTCATTTATTTGACATCTAAGGCTCAATAGCTTCTACTTCTATATGCAGGATGAAGACAAGGTAGTTAGTTTCTAAAAAAGGTTGGTCATTTACCTCAAAACCACTATGACACGTTCACTATTTTGGAAGTCGGACACCTTCAAAGTATTGAAAATTTGTCACCCATAATTGGTTAAAGAGTGAAGAAAATACATAGTGTTATTTTTATCGGTCATAAAATGTGTCAAGAATTTGTTCTCTCTTACTAACACTTACACAACCATGATATGACCTCTTCATGCAGCCACTCCATCTATAATAAATTCGAAAGCATGGTAACCTAAAAAACGGTATCAAAGTAAAAAAAAATGGTAAACCAAGTTTATATATAATAGTGACAGAACAATGACTACGGGTCGAGTAATAGGTAAAAAAGGGGAAACATAAGGGCGACAACATCTGGAACACTAAAGTAACCTAGACACTATAGTAATTGAGAAATTCGAATGCTTACTTTGATATTACATCTCCTCAATGTTCCTGTAAAAATTATTTTACGTAAACGATGTTTTATATCAAACTTTAATGAATAAGTATTTGTTTTATGCTACCTACTTAAAGGTATATGATATGTTGTAAAGCAAGGCAATATTCAGATCATAACAGTTAAGAAAATACCTTTATCTCTTTATAGAATTCTTCCACCATTGTTTAGGAACCGGTTAAGACCTATAATGCAACGAAAGTAAATCAATGATTGAAGATTCAATGATGTACAAATTTGAAAGAAAATCAAACGCAGCCTTTCAGAGTGTGACAAAAAGAATCAATAGCATTATAAAGTAAGTTTGTTTTTCTATTAACATAGTATCGTATATATATATGATCATCACCTAAACCATGAGGTGCTATCATAAATGTTATAAATATTGGTGTCATATGTTGTCATTAAATAAGATAATGAATGTTAGTACGACGATGGAATCAATGAACCATGTTATGGAAAATGATAGAAAAATATCATGTCGCTTCTCACATATTAATCCGAGCTTAATTGACGCTAATGGTTGGTGAGTTCCCTGCACAATTCATTAAAATTAACCATGTAAGTTTCACCGATAAAAGAATCAAAAACTACACAGTAAGCCCATGTACGACATCAATTCAACTTATTTGACATGATTTCTGCTATGTGAACAGCTACTTTTAATTAGTTGTAGACTGAACATTGGAGTATAAGTTGTTACTCTTTCACTAATTTTACAAAGCGATGGAAAATGACCTGATTGGGCAGGTTGACTAACGGGTTATAAAAGGGTAAGGAATCAGAAGAAGTAATTCTTATGTGACACTGCTGGGTTGAGTTCTCCAGTCGCTAGGAAATCACGCAATCCCATATTTTAATCTTATGTTCTTTTAGATGAAACACTTTTATATCTACCAACAACAACAATTAAACACCCTTGTAGACACAATCAACGAAACACCTTCACAAAGTATAAAAATAAAAGAAATCTTTTTAATTTACCTACTCTTAATATGGGTACTTAGGTGTACTCTTAATGTTGAAATATTACCATCAACAACTTCTTTACTTTCATCTCGTGTTAATGTTTTGGTCCGTGGTGAGTGCCATCTTATAGAATCTTCTATATGAAACCTCGATTTGTAGCNACTAAATTAAGCTATAGCGTTGTACTATGGGATTAGAAGGACACTACTTAAAATATTATAATGAGATACATTCCAACTTAAAGGATAATAATCTGTCAATGGATATTCAAATAGAGAAAAGGAATTAAAATTTTCTGTAAAGCACACAATGTATGTTTGTCTCTAACAGGCAAGTGTAAAAAAGTAAAGCATAAAAGGGTGGAAAGGTGTTATCTCTAACAGGCATGTGTAAAAAAGTCAAGCATAAAAGGGTCGAAAAGTGCCACCAATGCATTTACAATGTATAAAACATCTAATATTTGCCATTTTTATAACATTCCATTCTCAAAAGCAAACCTGTATTGTGATACATAAGGATCTTGAATATATCCTTACGTGGAGTATTGTTATAAGTAAAAAAATTACATTGCCACTTCGTTGATCATCCCAAAAAAAAAGTCCACTCTGTATGATAAATTCTCTCAGGTTCGACTCGTGTCTACGATACTATTTTAGAACAAAGTGTTGTCATTACGATTTATTCTAAATGGTGAGGTTTACCGATGCTTGGCTCGGCAAATTCTGGTTGGTATTTGCTGATGCAATAGCATATTTGCATCCCTTTCAACCCGAGCCTATTTTTGCCCATTTTGGCACCTCTAATCTTAGTTTTATCCTTACTTCAGGGGGGAACACTATATGTGTCGTCACTTTCATGTGAATATACATTACCAATTGCCTCCCATGGGAATCAAACATTAGAAAGTAGTTTTCATTGATTTAGGCAGAAAGGTTTCCTCAACAACTTTACTTAAATGATTCGGTGTAGCGGGTGCAAGTGTCGTGTTTTACTTGAAAACACTTTTTTCCACTGAATTTATCAGAACAAAGCAAATACAGAGAGAAAAAGATACTCTAAACATTAAAGATAGCTAATCAGAAATCACCAAGTGCACCAGCCAACTCAAGAAAGAGGTCATTCAAATGCTTGCGTTTCAATTTCTCCCTTTCAGCCTTGTGGATATCGTTTAGGAACTTTAGTAGGACTCTTCTTTCTAGGCTGCAAGCTGCACCAAGAACATTTTATATTAGTAAATATATGAATATAGTCACTTCTGTTAAGTGCAGCAATGGCAAACCATCAAAACAATTTCAGGTTGATGCCCATGTGGTTGGACATCAGCATCATCCTCGCAAGGCAAACCATCATACAGTTTTTCAGTTACTAAGCTGTCATTGGAATCTTTTTCGTCCCCTTGCTTAAAATCCCTGGCTCATCCTTGACAGGTTGCACCGCCACATAATGTCGGTATTCTTCCTTGTGACCTTGTCTCCAGTGAACGATTTGACATCTTCCGGAGCTGCAATTCAATAGTGAAGTGAATAAGCATGCAAAATGTTAAATAAACAAAACAAAAGGAACACTACACTAATTAAAAAAATGGTAACGACATGTTTACTGGGTGAATAATTAATTTAGTTGACTGTTTAGAATAGATGTTAAATCATGAATTATATGAATATCAGAATCTCTTCTCTCGTCTAAATCATGATTAAAGAATCTCAGATTCGTAAACTTTGTTTGACGTCCAAAGGTTTTGTGCATCACATGAACTCAATTACATGTGAAACAAAAACCAAAACCATGTGCTAATGAAACCACAATATCCTTGATTAGAGATTCTGACTATTATTACAAAGAGTAATACAAAGCTCAAGTTAGGGTAGATTCAGGTACACAACACACATACTCATGAGTTTTCTACAGCAAGGTTTACATTTGATGAGTAAGAACCAAAGGCATAGGAGAAGATACGTGTTCCAGCTTCTCTAACATCAACACCCAGAGTTCCTGCTCAAGAGCGTGATGTCTCACGTAGTTTTGCTCCAATGATTTGTCAAGCTCAGCCACCATCTTCACCGCCCGGTCAAGAAGGTTCATCTGTAAAAACATATGACAAATATAGCATTAGATAAACAGTTAACAATTGTATCAAGGTGCTCTAACCAGATAAGCAAGTTAATTAAGCAATCTAAGCATCACTTGAAAGAAGTCTCTTCATTTATTCACATTATATCCGATCTCAAAATGAACATGAGAGTCATAGCATGAATCACTTATTCTATCTTACTTATATAAAGACTGAAACACAAAAATCACCTTACTTTTAGGATTCTCAGCTAAACTTTTAACAAACGTGGCAATCATCTGCCCCCGCGACTCCAACAACATCTTATTTCGTTTCATCTCACTAATGAATGGGTTTCCAAAGTGGATGTTAAAGAAGGTACCTGGTTAATGAAGAGATCTGATCAACAATTGCAACAACATTGATTCTAGGTCTTCCTGAGCTCTTCAAGACTGACAGGTTCAACCCGATTGACTCGTCCCAGTGAGTCTGCAACTGGTTTACAACCGATCATCTATAGAACTTGACCTAAAGACTCGCCATAAGTCTTGATATTTTCAGTTCCCCATAAGAAAAATGCAACTATTTCTGGGAGCTTTCCTCCTTGTCAGCCTTTTGCCTCTCGAGCAGCCTATCCACAACCACCATTGCACTTTGCTTTCCAGTTGTGGTTGGGAACAACTCCCCCTTTACTGTCTATTCGCACCTACAATGGTATCAATTATCATTGAGTTAGTATAAGCTATTTGAAAATGGTGGGACAGTTTTATAGAATATGAAAAAAAATGAGACTAAGTAAACACGTAGTCGTTAGTACATGTAAGCGTAGCATATTATCCATAACATGTTATAAAGTAGTATTGCATAACCTTGTATCAATGAATGTGTGTGCCGAATATTGGTTGAACCCCTTGCCATTTGTTGTGGATGTCCACCTACAATAGTAGCCATTATCGGTGAGTTGTTATACGGTGTTCAAAAGTGACTATGCGATTAAAAGGTCGTGGTAGAGATTAAATGTAATCACAAAAAAATTATCCATAGCATGCTACAAATCGATAGTCAAATGTACTTGTGTGGTTGCGCGCATGCAGTCAGCATTTGGATGTGTGTTGGAACAAAGCTGCAGTAACTTAAGAGCAACGTAAGATATGTAGCCGCTTGCCTGTGACTGATGATTGTATGCAATTATTCTAACCAAACAGAGGTTCGCATACATTCTGAGTTGGGCTGTTTATGTTCAATGAAAGGCGTGTGCAGGTAAAAAAAAGTAAGGAGCGTTATTGAATAAGTGATGAGACACAGTTTCCAAAGTATCATATAAATAAGTATTTGGATAACCTGGTAAGAGAACCCGAAGCGAAACTGTTTGCTGGAATCTCGGTGTTCACACCTAAGATAGTAACATCCATCAGTGTTCGAATTAATAAAACCACCAGCTTGGCAATAAGAAATTAAGTCTTATTGTATTTCCTGCCATGTGTCATGTTGCAACTCTCTGTCCTTCGACATTATCATCATCTTGCAAGTGAGCATTAACAAACTAATTAAATCGACAACAAAGAGAAGAAGGAGTGTTGTTTGCAAATTTGAAAAGTTGTAATGACAAAAATAATGAAAGATGCCATAGAAGATGAAACCCAAGTACCCACATGCACGACTTTAAAAAACTTAGAAACTGCCATACTGACAACAACTCCATGCCATTTACATCATTCATATTTTATATAGTCAAAGCATCAATGTTACACAAATAAATGATATGATACAACTGCAACAATGTTGTTTGGAAACCAATCGATAATAACTTCTTTTTCTTTTTTTCTTTTTTTTTCCATTTATAAATCTGAGAATTATACTTCTCCCAAACATGTGCTTTAGACATATCAAGGAGAAGATCATAAGATTATTGAAGCTTACCTTTTTGAAAAGTAGATATTGAACTTGCTTCAAGCTCGAAAGGTTTAGAGTTGCCAATGATATGATTCTTTATCATGAAAAGTTGCAGCAACATATAAATATAAGTTCCCTATTGAAATCAAACAATCATTGTTGATGGAAAAAAAATTTATAAATAACGAAAAATCATTGAATGATCAAACTAATTGAAGTACCTCCATATCTATGGTAATGCATACTATAAGCGTAAACAGCAGTAGGTGGTTGCAAAAAAGATAATGATGATGGTGGTTGAATATCGGTTTGTTTTTTGTTCTGGATTTTTGTTTTAGGGTTTGGGTTTTGCTTGAATGAAGGGATATAACGAATAATGCGGGGATTTTCCTAGTTATTCTTCCATGCAATAACAATTATTTAAGCATAACTTACTTGCTTTGACTTATAAATCACAAAAATTGTCTTGGTCTAGTGGTTGAAGCGTATATATGTGGATTAAATAGCTTATGTTCGAATCTTGCAAAGGTTATTTTTTAAATAATCCGATTTTTAATATTGTCAATCCGAATTTAAGTAATAAATAGTTGCTTACGTGGCCACTATGTGATGACATGGCTGGTAATGAATTACATGGCAATGAGGTGGCATTATGTTGATTTATCTACGTGTAACGCCTCCTGTTATATATAATATAGAGATAGGGGGCCATTCATGTGAGAAATCTAATTTTTGTGAGAACGCGAGAAGAGATCTTAGCCATCCATCTAATCCCTCCTTTTTTTAAGATCTAATGGATAAGATTAATCCTCATTTACACTAACTATATATTAAACAAGGGTATTTTTGTAATTATCATTCTAACACCTAATATATACATAAAAACACACACATCCCACACAATTACTGGTGAAACCAATTCATTCTCTCTGACCATAACCACCGTCCTTCAAACCACCACTACACCGCCTAATCAAATCACCGCTGCGCCGCCCTAACCACCGTCGTTCAAACCACAACTACACCTCCTGAACAATAACCTTTCGTAATCTCACTATCGCTATCAGCCTGAAACCTCATCGTCCCGTTATCGTCTAACTTAACATCTATCCAGACCTGTGCCGTACATCCCGGGAAACGGTTTGAGGTTGTTTTAAGTTTGGATTGAACTCAGGGAGAGTGTTTGCGTAGTGAAGGAGGTGTTTGACTCGGTCAATGGGGGAGGTTATGGATTTGAATTGATGAGTTAGGGTTTGAAGCTTTGATTGAGCTGATGATGATTGTGACGGCGTGATAGTGACGGCCATGCATGGAAAGGTGGACTTGAGGTTTATGCCGGAGTATTTGATAGGTTTATAATGCATATCAACTGTTTGATGAAATGCCTGAACAAATATTGCGCAAGCTATGAATTTTATTTGCTGATTCATTGTTTTAGTAGTCTTGATAGTACTTACGGTTATGCTTTCTTATCTATAGATTTAGTTTTTACTCGACAAAGGTATAGGTGAATGACTTCAATAAGCACATTTACAACTACAAGCATTCTAAGATGTGTGAAGAACCTAGTCACATGTGAAAATATACGTCTTGTAGCTTTTTAAGAACTTCGTCACATGTGAAAATATACATCTAGTAGCTTTTTAAGAACTTCTTCACAAGTGAAAATATACGTCTTGTTAAAATATACGTCTAGTAGCTTTTTAAGAACTTCTTCACAAGTGAAAATATACGTCTTGTAGCTTTTTAAGAACTTCTTCACTTGTGAAGATTATAAATAAGTAATGAAGTTTGATGTTATTAGTGTAAATGAGTGTTAATTTATTCGACCTCATATTTGGTTCCTTGCTAAGTCTTATGCGCTCATATCCTTTACGTTATCTAATTTAACATTTGATGTTTGCAAGCTGTGAAGTCTGGTGACACCATTTTTCTTGGTCAATACTTGTTTACAGGAAGTGAGACAACGTCTGTTTGGCTAGAGGTAAGTTTGTTGCTCAGAACCAAATATGTTAGATGTCGTTATCATCTTGAAATAGCTCCATGTTTGACCTCGTATATAGAATTCGTACATCCAGATGCAAAAATGATATGGATTTTATACTATCCAAGAAAATTTGCGTAGTATGTTGGAATTTGTTAAATATAGTATATAAGTAGATATCTAACACCGATGATATTTTCTTCTTTAAATCTACATTGTGGATAATTACTTAAGGAACTTGCATATGACCGTTTTTGCCACGTATGATTACCTTAAGGATACGGGTAGGGTTACCATATAGCCAATGACATTTGTACTTTTTTATCTACTAGACTTTTGATTTCTAAGTGTCCCCTTACGTGACACAGGTTAAGGAGGTGAAAGGTAATGATGTTGTGTGTCTGATAAAGAATTCTGATGTTCTTGCCGAGACATTGTATACTTTACATGCTTCTCAAATTCATATCGATCTGCCCACACTCAATGACAAAGATAAGGAGGTAAAGCTATCATATCAATATGACAATATTCACAGGTCAATCACGCAGAATGTTCAGATCCAGTGTTTAGTATTTTACTGGTTTCTTATGATTGATTGTAGGTCATCAGCACGTGGGGAGTCAAAAATAATGTTGACTTTCTCTCTTTATCTCATACACGCAGTGGGCAAGACGTTCGAGAAGTATGTGTTGGATCGATATACTCTGATCAAACTATTATATAGCTTGTTAAGGGTTTAGTAGCCTTGGATAAATCCTAATCTACTAACAATGAAACACTGAATTACTCTATTAAGTATGTGGAATTACTTAACAAAGCTAAGAAGAATTAACCAAACTTTGATTATAATAACACCTTAAATCTGCTTGTAGAATGCAGACTATTACAACTCTAACTTCTCTAAATCGTATTCGTAAAACTCTCTTAATCGTTAATGCCAACCTAGGGATCCTTTTATAGGCACAAGGAAAACCCTAGTCGGTTTACATAACTTGAACGACAAGTATACAATCCCTAACTTATAGAATATTCTAGATTACATAATATTCTAATTCTAATAATATATTCAGTCTTTATCTTCAAGCAGTACTTTGACTTATCAACGAGCAGTACTTT
>LBNU01033490.1:0-34562 GCA_014162995.1 Artemisia annua
CCAAGCCACAAGCTTGTGGAAAGTTCGAAGACGGTATGAGCATGTTGAAGGGTGTCTGTCTATCTACTGTCTCTCTGTGTCTTCTATACTCTATGTCTGTCTGCTACAATGTGTTCTTCTCTGTATCATCTTCATTTACAACAAGGAATAAAGAGAAGATGCTATAAGATATTTCTATCTAACCGACTGTGTCTGTCTCTTCTTACATAGTCCAACTTATATGTCTGTTGTCTGTTCAATCTCTTTTCTCTTCTATGATGACCGACCCTTATGGGAGATTGTTAGGATCACGTTCACCGTAATGATCTTTCGGTCTTTATTCTATGTTATATATTGCTATGTATTTTACTATCTTTCATTTCATCATTTAAATTTAGTTAAACTTTATGATTTGTATTGTTTACAATGGAGTGTACTCTTCTCAGTGTCTTCTGTTATATATCTTTTGTCTGTCTCTTTATCTGTTTATCTCTCTTCTTTCTTTTAATTGAGATTGTCTTTCTCCTAAAGGCTTTGTCTCGATTTATTATATCATGTTAATTATTCATATCTGTTTCTCTTCTTCTCTCACTTCTCATCTTCTCTTCTTTATGTCTTTTCTTGTGTATGTTTGAATTATGGGAGCCAAACACAAGCCAAGCATAAGATATCATCACACAATACATAGACATATTGAATGATTTGGAAGAGACTTATCTTCAATTAAGCATCCAAGATTCAAGGGTGGAAAACCCTTTAAATTACAGTAGAAAAATGAGCTAGGGTTTTGTTCCCAAAAGTTGCACACCAATAAATGAAAATTAGAAAACTATATATAGATTTTACATTGTGACGGCGTCAGCTTATAGGGTCTGACGCCATCATCTTGCCGCCAAAATAAAATTCGGATTGCTCAGATCCATTCTTGACGCCGTCCCCTTGAAATTCCCTTTGGGCCGTCTCCCTTTACCACATAACGTGACGGCCTAGGGCTTCCAACACGTGACGCCGTCACGTGTAATTCCTCAAAACTTTCTGGGGCGTCTAGTGTAAAAATCATCCTTCATGTTGTCAAAGCGTGACGCCGTCACACGATAGAACGTGACGCCGTCAGGTACTGTTTTCAGCATAATTTGAGACTTTGTCGTTTTCTTCACTTTTATGCTCCAAAGACGTCCAAAATGCTTCCTTTTCCAGAATTCCGCTTCGAAGTACCTAAAATGACAAAAGGAACGATTTAAGGCAATATTTGATCAAATAATTACGGATTAGGGCTTAAATGACCCCTTAAAAGCGTAACACTTTTCACCTCATCAAATACCCTTACACTTGAGATTTGCTTGTCCTCAAGCAAATGCGCTTTTATCCCAATCAAAATATGAGCTAGGGGTCATTTAACACGAATATAAAAGTAATTACAACAAATAGTTATTCAACCCTAGTCATAATAAGCACGGAAATCATACACTAGCACCTCACAAATAGTGTTTGGATACTCTCATCTCTCGGGTGTTATAAACCTATATAACTAATTGGAAATGGAAGAAATATCACTCACTACCTGTCATAGCAAATAGATTACCATAGGCTTGGGAAAGGATCAAAAACCTCCTCCACTAGGCGTAAGCACCTAAGATAAACTATCAAAGAGGGCTTTTCAAAGGGTTATAACATTAGGTGCAGGGATATGATAAACACGGTTTGGTTGGAATAAAGGGTATTTTTAATGGTGGCGAGTTAATTATCTTGATCAAATACATGCACAAGGTGGCGTTGCTAAGCCAAGACTCGACTCGACTTAAGCTAAAAAGAAAATAACGTAAACATAAATAAAGATAAAATGAAACGGGATGGTAGTCCGTATGTTTTTTCTACTTTTCTTTTTCCAATTTTTTTTTTCATTTTTCTTGTTTTTTCGATTTTTTTTCATACACTCTTGCCCTACCATCCAAAATAATACATCATAGGGGCCTCAGTTCTCCCCTTACACTTGAACGTTTACATACTTTACAATAAACTATTCTAATGACTCGAATTAAGATAATTGAAAAACTTGGAGTACTTTGAAATATTAACGCACATACGAGGGTAATAATTTACTTCTTCCCCATTACTCCATTACATTAGTACTTTACCCAATCGTCCCAATCGTCCCAAAACAATATGTACAAGGATATGACTCGACTAGCAACCATGTAATCAATTAGACAATTAACTAAGGGTTTAACAAATGTTGTCACAATAATGCACTAACGGTGAGTGCATACAAGGTAGGCTAAGGCGATTTGGGTGTACATTTGGGGTGGATTGTAAACAAATTCCTCCTTTAAGTAAAATGCTTAAAGTNAGGATATGACTCGACTTAGCAACCATGTAATCAATTAGACAATTAACTAAGGGTTTAACAAATGTTGTCACAATAATGCACTAACGGTGAGTGCATACAAGGTAGGCTAAGGCGATTTGGGTGTACATTTGGGGTGGATTGTAAACAAATTCCTCCTTTAAGTAAAATGCTTAAAGTAAGAAACGAAAAAGATAGGCTCTAAGGGGTGTACTAGGGGTATCGTGTACTAAAAATGAGTACATCGCTAAGGTGTGGGAGAATTACTTGACCAATGAAGTCAATGTAATTATAATATGGGTGTAAAACATGGGTTATCCTAATGCCTCTTATCATGTAGTAAATCTAACTACGCGAATGTAGTCTCACTTGTGGATTTGGGATGGGCCTAACGCAAGTTCTAGAATCTATAGGCTACCGGTACACACACAAGCATCAACAATGAATGCTTTTCCTAACAATTCTAGGGGCGAACCTCACATATTTGGGGAAAATCTTTTTTGAGTGGTACGGTTTTTGTGCTAGTCATACGATTATCCATGAGACGCTTATTATTCCTAAAGTTTCACTCCTAAATGTTGGAAAAAATTTTAAATTTGTGCTAAAATTGCCATAACAAATATTTCTCTCAGTTTTATTACACATCTACCATTGAACAAAACAAAAATAAAGCGTAATTGCATTTTCTAAGGTGCCTTCATTTACCCCCCTTACACTTAAACCGAACATTGTCCCCAATGTTCACATAAAAGATGTAAAAGTAGAAAATGAAAGAATGAAACAAATACTCCCCTGATTCTTGATGTGGATCGTGTGGTAACATGGTTAGATCTTCTTCCAAGATGATGTAAAAGTTCCAAGATCAAAGCGACTCCAAAAGCTTGATGTCATGAACTTGATTCCATGTTCACCTTCTTGTCCAAAATAGCCTGTTAAACCTGAGAAAACAATCTAGGCAAACCTCATGTAAAATCGGNTGATGTGGATCGTGTGGTAACATGGTTAGATCTTCTTCCAAGATGATGTAAAAGTTCCAAGATCAAAGCGACTCCAAAAGCTTGATGTCATGAACTTGATTCCATGTTCACCTTCTTGTCCAAAATAGCCTGTTAAACCTGAGAAAACAATCTAGGCAAACCTCATGTAAAATCGGCGGCAAAATCTATATAAGGATATAATGCCTGTGGAATGAAAATTTTGCAGATTCCTGGAATTAAAGATGTAGTAATTTTTATAATCTGGCAGAAAAACTAAATTTTAAAAACTTTTCCTGGAATCAAAGGCTGACGCCGTCAGGGTTTAAAGCCTGACGCCGTCAGAATTGATCTGACAGAATTCTTATGTTTAGTTTCCGGATAATTTCTGGAAAAACAATTACCTTAATTCCTGGAATCCTGCAAAATTTCATTATAACTCGATACAAGCATTTTGACTCAAACAAATACGAATATGTATGTTTATTTTATATCGTTACAATTCATGTTCCATTCGTTCTTATAAACAAATTTAGATTTCCCTTACACTTATCTTTTGCAAAATACCTTTATATGTAGTTAAGACGAAGTTAAAAATAAAATAAAGCATTTTCACAATTTTAATTTGAAACATGAATCAATAAAAATAAAAATAAAACATACATACGAAAACAAATAAATTCAAACAAACAAACACACAAAGCAAATAAAGCTTGGGTTGCCTCCCAAGAAGCGCTTTTCTTTATTAACGAGTCTTGTAGCTAGATTCAAAGTCACTCTCTATTACGTGACTTCATCGTTGGTCACAGTTTCTAGGTCATTATTAACAAATGCCTCAAATTCCGGATCCGATTGCAAATATCCTTTGTAAAGACTCATCACCTTTTTCTCAATTGCCCCTACAATCTTTTTGGCGATCTCCTTATCAACCCTATACTTGGTCCCTAGGGTCAAGCAATCCTTATAATAGAGGCTCCGTTTTTCTCACACATAATCTATGCCCTTTTTCTTATCTTCTTCATTAATATCCTCAATTGCACCAATGTTATCCTTATCTAGTTGGGGCACAAACGAAACTCCTTCATCCTATTAGGCATTCTATATGTGATCCTATCGGTTTCATTAGAAAATTGAGTTGTCCCCTCCAGTTCATCGTAACTCAACTTGGACTCTTCTATGAACGGCTTACCTAATACGACATGGGATAAGCTACAATCTATAACACTCGCTAAGTCTTCAACAATCATGAAGTCAGTGACATACGTAAAGTTCCCAACTAAGACATGTAAATCTCTAACCCTCCCGACAAAATTGCAAATTCCACCGGGGTAGTTGGGGTCTTTCCTAGGTTTAAGCCTCTCATTTACTATATCATTATAGACACTTGAAGACATAACGTTGATTGGGGATTCAAAGTTAATGTAAGCGTGATCAACGTATCTATATCCTATCATGCACGGTGTCTTAACGCTCCTAGGGTTACCTCTTTTTATCTTCGGCTCAATCTTAACGAAGGGAGAGCGAGGGTTATCGATTATGTTATTGTAATAGGCGATTTCTTCCTTAGTGGGGTAAAGATTAAAATATTCATCACCTATTCTCTCGTCTTCCCTTTCCTCTAAACTTCCGGAATTCTTAAGATCATCATATTCTAAGTTCTTGCTTGCGTATATGGCGCCTGCTAGGTCATTAAGTGCATGATCTAATTGAGAATCAATTAAACTATTAAGCTCTCTAAGCTCCTTAATTTCACTTTCGATTTGGTATCGCAATGACGCTACTTCGTCGGGTGTGAGGGGTGGATTCACGCTTTCCATAATGGCAAACGGAATAATTAATAAACAAGTTACTACGAACGAAAACACAAAGAGAAAGATAGACTAAAGAAAACCTAAAAAAATAAAAATAAAAATCTCACTAGAAAGGATTCTAATGAGTAGACCTAAGTAAAAATAAAATTTTCAACCTAAGCAATAACTATTCCCCGGCAGCGACGCCAAAAATTTTGATGCGCGGGATTACGACCACGCACTAGGGTTTTACCTCTCAAGGGATCTTGAGAAGCTTGCAATCCCCACCAGGCAGTGTACCTGACCGATGTAGTATAGTGTAGTGGCAAGTACCAGGGGATTGATCGCTCTCTCGGGGAATAGTGTCGTTAGGCTTGAAAACCTACTCTAATTAGGACTAAGGGTTGAGGGATGATTCTTTTTGTATTTTTATATTTTTTAGAAAGCAAGTAAAAATCTAGGGTTATAGAGGAGTGGGCGGAATTAGTTGCTAGTCAACTAACCCAAATAAATACTTTTTCAAATAAAATAAAATAACAAGAAAATTAAAGTGGTTGTGAAACTTATATGGGAGAAATATGTGTTTACTTAGATTTCCTTACTCCCTAGCTATCTTTTATATGTTAATTAGTTTGTTGTAATTATGTGGATGACGGGTTGTATTCCTTTAAACCATTCGTAGGGCCGTGTACGATCTTCCCTAACTCTATAAGCTCTTACTTCACTCCTATGTCGAGCCGACTAAAAGCTCCTAACATGGGATCGTTAGAATTCGCTCATGCATTAAATACAACCAAATAATCGTAGTACACATCCGATTCATGTTTCTTAAGACGTTCAAGCAAGTTACCATATAGGAGGTTAGCCAGTTTTCTTAAGCCTAACATCGACTTCACCCACCCACAATAATCACAAGTAAACCAACAACATATAATCAATAGCTAAGTTTCATTAGATCTAAGCAAACACAATAAAGACCTAGCCTAGCATGTTAATTGAAAGACAATCATAAGATATAGTCACACAATACATAGACATATTGAATGATTTGGAAGAGACTTATCTACAATTAAGCATCCAAGGTTCAAGGGTGGAAAACCCTTGAAATTACAGTAGAAAAACGAGCTAGGGTTTTGTTCCCAAAAGTTGCACACCAATGAATGAAAATTAGAAAACTATATATATATTTTACATTGTGACGACGTCAGCTTATAGGGTCTGACGCCGTCATCTCGCTGCCAAAATAAAATTCGGATTGCTCAGATCCATTCTTGACGCCGTCCCCTTGTAATTCCCTCTGGGTCGTCTCCCTTTACCACATAACGTGACGGCCTAGGGCTTTCAACACGTGACGCCGTCACGTGTTAATTCCTCAAAACTTTCTGGGGCGTCTAGTGTAAAAATCATCCTTCATGTTGTCAAAGCGTGACGCCGTCACGCGATAGAACGTGACGCCGTCAGATACTGTTTTCAGCATAATTTGAGATTTTGTCATTCTCTTCACTTTTATGCTCCAAAAACGTTCAAAATGCTTCCTTTTCCAGAATTCCTCTTCAAAGTACCTAAAATGACAAAAAGAACGATTTAAGGCAATATTTGATCAAATAATTATGGATTAGGGCTTAAATGACCCCCTAAAAGCGTAACACTTTTCGCCTCATCAAGATGCATTTAGGTTGTGTGTGATCCGTGGATGCAATTTGGCGGCTCTAGATGACCCACATGGAGGTCAACCTATGGAGGAGGCAATAATGAGACATAGCGTGACATCCTTTGCTGTTGATGATACGGGAATATTTGTGTAACACCCCCAATTTCGGGAACGCAACAAAATTCAAACTAGGTGTTACTTTATGGCACAACAATTATAATAACAGGTAACAAACTCAAATTGAGTCGTTTTGAAAGTTTTATCATTCTAATTATTTAAATATCAGAGTTTACAAAATGAGGTCCAAATAGTTTCACGGTTTACAAATTACATAAATAAGTTTTCGAATGATAATAAAATTTATAGCCTTCTTGAGTATCCGTGCCCCTCCGTGCCGGCCTCGATAATTATGGACCTGAGATAAACATGCTAAGAAGTGTCAACACAAATGTTGGTGAGTTCATAGAGTTTATAGTAAAACAGTCGGTTACAATAGTTTCAAGTTTGGGTGATAATTGCAATAAATACAAATATCGATAAAATGAATAGTGGGTTACATTGTTATATACCCATAATGTTAAAAGTTTGAACACAAGATTTGAGTGTTTAATATATCATGGGTTACGTTGTTATACACCCATAGTTGCGTTTGTTTGCCCTACCCAGGTCAACACAAAGGATGGTGCGTTTGTTTGCCTACCCGAGTCAACACAAAGGATGGTACATTTGTTTTCCCTACCTGGGTCAATACAAACGGGATTCGTCAGTCTCAAAAATTGTTTTTAAGGCATTTGTATAAGTAAAATGTTTCCACAAACAAATAGAGTGTTTCATCAACCGAGTAAAATATTTCAGGTAAACGAGTAAAATATGTAAGTAAAACAAGCATGTATCTCCCCAAAGAGTTTATAAATTAATCAAACGAGTAAAAGTGGGGCTATGAAACTCACCATGAGTAAATGATGTTAAGCAAGTATTGAAAGTGATGAACGTTCTGTGGAAAACTTCTACGGTCAACCTTAATATAGAATGCTTGTTTATTAGAAAAAGGGAATATAAGCGGAGCTTCGTCGTGAAATTTGTAATCTGCGTAAACCCGAGGCTACTTGAATATTATAATAACGCCTTCTTGAAAACCTGAAGCTATTTAAAGATAATAAAAAAGTCTTTTTGGAGACTTGAAGTTATTTGAAGATTATAACGCCTCTTCTTAAAAATTTCCGAGAAACAAGATCAAAAGCTAGTTTTTCTTCAAGAACACAAGAGTTTTCTTACTAAATCTATAAGAAATGCCTTAGGTTTAGGACTTTAGATGTTAAGAGAGTTGGGTGAATTATTTTAGATGAGTTTAGGTTGCTATTTATAGGCTAAGAAAATTAGTTAACTATATATTAGGTTGATACTTAATCATGGTTAAGTTATATATGTGTAAGCATCCTAGAAATCAATGGTTGAAACCAAGCCACCATGCTTGATGACACATCAAAAACACCACATAGGGAAAGAATGAGGAGGTTAAGAGTTTTAGATAATTATATTGCCTTTACGGAGTGAGTTTTGGTCCCGATAATCACTAACGGTAAGTATTCAAATCACGAAATGTAAAACCGGGTATCGTAAAAATATGAAACCTGTAGAACTGATTAAAATTATTAATATAATTTATGTAAGTATACTAAATGAGCGATAAGTTTAACGGGTCGCGTAAACGCTGTTAAAACTGGAAACGTAGGTTTAAAACGCGTAAAACGTAACTCGAAAAACGTAAAAATCCAAAACTTGTGGAAATATCGTAAGACATGAAAAACACATATTTTTTTTTGTTTAGAAAATCGGATGGACACTTCGGGATGTTTAAATGACATTTAAACCTAAATGAAAAATTAAGACACAGTTTCGTGAAACCAGTAACTTAGACGTACGTTGCGAAAATGACCCGACGAGTATCAAACTTTCACGTTATCATGGAAATAGGTTTATTTATGAGAATAATAAATAAAAGTACGGAAGTGAATAATAAAATACGAGAATAAATAGTACCCTAAAAATATGAATTGTTACAATTTGTATGAGACACGATCTACATGTCAGAAAACAAAATATACACGACACTACATCTTCACTATAAGGTAACTACATGTGGCATTATTACGATAACGGTCTGGAAGACAAATCGCCATGTCAGTTATTGCCTGGAGATTGACTCTCCAAGCAAGATTTGTTATACTTTTAGCTGATATTTGCCTGGAGAGTTAGTTCCCCAGGCGAAATGTATTAAGGTTTTAGCTTTGTGGGCCGACTGTGGCCGTATGGGCTTTAACTGTTTAGGCTAAATCTCCTATACGTTATCAAGTTCCCCCAATCCATTGTTATATTATATCTATATGGTTTGATGATGGACTATATTGTCTTCGATATTTTTTTGTCCTTTAAAGGTGATGAGACGTTTTCCAGGCTACATTGAATGTTGCATGGCCTGCGAAACTTAGTCTGTCCATGTACAGTTATCGTTATTGCGTAATATTCCTCCAGCATCAAAGGCATTAAATGATGACAAGTCCTTGCTTTCCAGGCCTAATAGCCATTTAATTCTTATTTAGATAGGACTTTGGACTTAATTGTTTTGAAACCGTCAATCTTCTTTCTCCTTCTTGGTCATAGTGATAATCATTTCAATGTTTGAAATCCGTGCGCCTATTTCGTTTGGCGGCCACATGAGTGTACTTTCAACTTCTCTCACATTTTGTTTTGTGGTATATCTTGATGTATGTGCGTTATTTTTGATCCAATGAGTGTTGGACATGTTTTTCTGGACCCACTAAGGTTTAGGATATATAAACCGATCATACCTTTTGGCATATCTTTCAAAACTCGTTTTGTAGGGTTTATCTAGCTTCTTTTATCCAAACTTTTAGAACTTGACTGTCATATTGATGCGGCGGTTGCAACACTTAGTTTTACAACCTCTTAGGTTGTGTAACTAATCGTTGTAGTGTAGTATGGGTAAAGATAGGGGTTGATCGTTCTCTAACAACCACATATAATCTTTCCTACACTTATTTGATTCAGATTACCATTAATCACTAGTAAGACGAAGTTAAATGCAAAAGAAAACATAATTGCATACAAAACAGTCATGCAACTATTCAGATTGGAATACTAGCATGCAAAAACCTATAAACAAAAATGAAAAGCAAATAAATCAAGTAAATAAGATACGCCCGGGTTGCCTATCGAGAAGCGCTTTGTTGGTGCAATAATGACCAAGGCCCTTATAATATTTTAATGATGACAAATATACATTCGGAACACTTGAAATCACAAGCGATAGCCAAAAACCAAAAAACGGGTAAATCTGGGACTGGCGCGATGGCTCGTGCGATCTACATATGGCCAGCGCGCCAGTGACTGAATTCCCGGCACTTTGGTTTTTCCAAGTCGACTTTCCTCTTACCCGACTAAGGTGCTTCTTTCAATTAAGGTTCGTACATGATATTCAAAAAGTTTACTTTAAGATTTAGACTTAGAGAGATGCCTAAAACCAAGTCCTCTCGATTTTACCAAACACCAACTCATAAACATTTTTACAAAGCCTCGAGCCAAGGCAAAATTGTTTTTCCTTAAACCTATAAGGTTTATACTTTCACGAGAACTTTAAAGGAAAGTATTCAAGTGACCATAATCCTTACGTCCATCTTTACTAATCGAGTAATGGGTTTATTCCCGAATTTGTCAATTTAGACGAGATCACTTTGCGTAAATGCGATTATCTCATTTATAAGATGTTGATTTACCTTGATGCAAAGCATTCATCTTACTTGCAAAGCACTAATTTATGATTTGTAAATTATTTAATTGTGGATTAACTAGGGATTATCAAGTTTGATTACTTGAATTTGAATTCATGAAAATTTAAACATTCTTTGAATATTTTCAAATATCCCACACAAACATTCTCTTACATTTCCCTTAACAAAATTGTACTTGTATCCCCAACACCACAACATTCCTTTGTGTTCCCTTCATTCTATACATTGCCAACACATGTTCTTCTTCTCCTTCCGCACATATCCTTAACTTTCAAATTTAAATTTGAATCCTACACACACACACACACACACACACACACACAAACCCATGCCTAATTACACACACACACATATAAACCCATTTGAATTTGAAATTGGATAAACATTTCGGATTTCTACTTTCTCCAAGTTATCTCTACGCTTCCATTGCTAACTCACGTTCTTACACACTCTTACCATGTGTCATACACTTAGCTTCTTCTATACTCTTCCCTCTCATAATCACCAACTAGCTTGGATTTGAATTTTAAATCTACAACTCATCTCACTCACATGATTCTACCCCTTCCTCTCTAAATTTGCATTGCCAACCCGTTCTATGACACATACACAAACTTACACACACATACCTCCCTCTCACAATCACTAGCTAGTTTGAATTTGCAATTTAAATGACAACTTACTCACACACATACATCCTAACCATTCATCTTTAATTTTTGCCAACTCACTTCACTCGCACACTCTTAAAACTCTTACACATTTACTTATATACTCAAGCTTATCACATCATACAAATCATCTCTATGACAACTAGTTTTTGAATTTTAATTTTGAAATTCAAATTTTGAGAGGCAAGGTAATAACCAAACCTTGGAGAACACTCACAGGTTATTACCCAAAATCTATTGTCCAATACTCCAATGGTTCTTCTCTTTGTATTTGAAATTGGACTAAACCCCTAACTATGTAGTTTTTACTTCACCAAATGTTTTGAATACCAAAACCTTGGCTAAATGAGTTGGTTGACCTTATCCCACTTTGAGTGTTGTAATTTTATTGTAAAGGTCAAAGGTGAAGTACAATTGGGGGTTTAATAAGAGTCGGGTATTGATATACAAAACCCGACAAATTTTTCGGGATTACACCCATCGCGCTGGGTGGCGTGCCAGTGCGTGACCATCATGCCAGACACGTTTATATTTTTGGTAGGTTTTATTATAAATACCACACTCTTATCCTTTTGATACTCTCCTCTTGCCAATATATCCGTTCTCTATAATTTCTGTTCTTTCAATCTTCTAAGTCTAATATCTCATTGTGATCTAAACTTCTCTTTTATCTTTAATTGAGAGATCACTTCTTTCGTAAAGCAGATTCACAATAACCTAATCCACTCTAGTGAATTGTGTTGAAGGTCTTCTTCTCTATACCTTTTCTATTAGAATCGAGTCTCTAGGCTAGGTTTGGACTTGGTTTAAACAAACAACCATTATTCATTCGATTTGGTTGTAACAAGTCATGTACCTTGTTGGTCAAGCCTAGATCATGTGTTGATCCAGTTAGGGTTTGATACTTCCGGTATGGAAGTATTTGTGGTCTTAGTGGTTAAGTCGAATCGCGAGATTCTTATGGGTGGTTTCCGAGGGCGAAATGTAGTTCGGAGTAGCTCTTCTTAGTGAGTGCCAATCTTTATGCATATCGGTGGAGTGAAGTTGTGATAATTTTAATCCACCATAAGGATCATACTTAGTAATAGTATT
The DNA here is from genome assembly GCA_014162995.1 of Artemisia annua. NCBI lineage: Eukaryota > Viridiplantae > Streptophyta > Magnoliopsida > Asterales > Asteraceae > Artemisia > Artemisia annua. The sequence goes on from LBNU01033490.1 coordinate 12,311, forward strand.
GGTGTTGTGGATTCGCAAATGGACGTACGGATGGTATAAACCCCCCATCCTGTACGAATATATATCATGGTGTCTATCTCTTTACTCACTTTATATATTATGGTTGTAAGTGTTGTTGTGCATAACCACTTGTTTATCTTTGAGACTAGTAGTTCTAAAACTTCAAGTTAGTTGAAGAGACCGTATTCACCCCCTTCTACAGTCTACAATTAGTATTAGAACGGGATACTCAAGCTTTTGAGTGTTAAAACCTTCTCGTGAAGGTGTTTTAAAGAAAAAACTTCTTTTTCAAAAATTCGAAAATCCTACGGCAATTTTGTGAAGATCGTTGTAGCTCTTAGACGAGGTCTAATATTAATTATATCTAGGAACGCATAATAATGAAGGCGGAATATTCAAACATAGAATCAATCATTATTATGAATAAGGTTTTTCATTCATAATCTCTAACACTAATAAACAAATTAACATGTTCTACCTTGATCAAGTAGAACATGCTCTCTAAACTAATAAACCACTAACCCTAAGCGTTTATCTCCTACGCCTAGGTTACACACACACACACCTTTTAGGTTTACATCTTGTACGTACTTAATAAAACTAATGACCCTATGTCTCTTTATATACTAGAGACATCTAGGGTTTACAAGATACTACGAAGGACTAAAACATAAATCTTCTTTTGCAAGCAAGTCCTTCCCCATCTTTTGTAGAATTCCTTCTTGTCATATTAAGTCCCTATTTTTTCATTCTTTCTTGTTTTGTATCATCAAATCTAATAGACCCAACAATCTTCCCCTATTTGATGATGACAAAACAAACACCTTCTTGTACGAACTTCCCTGGACGAAGTAGAAAAGTTAAGATAATTAAATCTTGCCATGAATGAAACAATCTTGTCTTCCCCTTGATTCATGCAATGCCACTCTAACATCTCTTCCAAATCTCTTCCCCTTTTTGTTATCAACAAATAGGGAACATATGCAAATAATGATCTTCACCACCACGAACCAATACCACACTTCTAATCAAAGCCTTCCAATGTTTCAAATTGCCCTCCATGAAGAACACCAAAATGCTTACGAAAAATGAATCCAAAACAATAGAACTCCAACTAGCAGTAGTAGTAATGATCAACAATAGTAAAAATCAAACACTTCCCCTTGAGTGATGCATGAACATCAAATGATTAAACACATCATAATATGCTTTCCCTGAAATCAATGTGTTTACCCATCTATTAAATCTTCAATTCTGTAGGCTCCTTGTAATGATCACTGATGAAGAAAACCAAATATAACAAACTTGATGAAGAAGTAGAACAACCCAAACTTGTGTCTTATGTCTTGTACTAACCATGTGACTCCAAACTCATATGAAGCACCAATATAAGTAGACCACAATCTCTTGACAAAATCCTCAACTAATATGAGACACTGAGCACTACAATGTAACTCCTTTAAGTGATAGCCAATGTGTGCATAGAGCATCATAAGAAAAATCACACATTGCTAGATTTATCAAGTCTTTGTCACTTCGTTAACGCACAAACAAGTCATCTCCAAAGTGTCTCAAACTTTGAGATATGATAAGAACACGCATCCAAGAAACTCCACTTCACCTTCAAATAAGTGATAAACAATCTTCTTCGTAATCAATTAATTCAATAATAACCAAATACGAGCCTTTAAAACTTTTAAGAACATAAACTTCTTCCTGTGTATGTGAAACAAATAACCTTCTGTGTGTGTAATCCAAAACCAATCAAACTCATCTCGATCTGAACATATGTACTTCCCCTTACTGCTTGTAAAACATGCATAGATATTGAACCATAAAGCTCTTGACTCCCATAAATCATTCAAACACATCAGTACTTTGGAATAAAACTCAACAGTACTTTCAATAAATGAGCAGTACTTTCATAACAAGAGCAGTACTTTCAATAAGTATGAAGCAGTACTGTAATCAGGCACGCAGCAGTACTTTCATCATCCAACAGTACCTTGATAGTTTATGAGGAATAGAGCAGTACGTTTGACAAAACTTGAAGCAGTTCTTTGAATAAATAAGCGTAGCAGTACTTTCAAATATAACAGTACTTTGAACAATTTGAAGCAGTACTTTCAACAAACTTTGAAGATATCGGTACCACATTCAACCAAAACTGCTCTTGACCAACCCCACATGAAGCAGTCAACATATCAGTCCCACATTCATCGACCAATAAACAACATCCTCCTTTTATAATATGTTTGCTCTACTGATGAGACTTCGAACAATACAAGAATAAAGTATTATATGAATAACACGTGAAGCAGTACTTTAGTTGCAGCAATATGTTCAATCCGAGAGCAATACTTTGAAATAATTATGAACAGTACTTTCAACCAATCATGCTCAAAACACGACAACTCCTTATATCAAGACCCCACAACCGATCAGTAAACACTTCTAAGTTCTAACCCATAATTGTACACCGACCCATGATCTTATAAACAAATAATATAGCAAATCAGTCCCATAACCAAGTCTTGAATTTAATGATTGTAACCTTAAAATAAGAATGTTGCATCTAAACCGATCAATACAACATTAATTCTCCACTTGACAATTAATTCTCCCTGGCACATAATTAAATTACTCAACATATACTTGTCGACAAATCAAATAAGTTGTACGAGGTAATTGCATTCAATGAATCTTCAACCAATTAATAAATAGACATTGAAGACTTACCAAGTACAATACGACACAGCAAATCCCTTAATTTTTGTCGATTTTTTTGGTCACGCACCAAAAACAGAATTTCGACCGATCTTTACTTCGTTAAAATTGACATAAAAAACCTCGTAAATCCCTGATATCACGAGCCACCTAGCTCTTGATACCAATTGTGAAGATCGTTGTAGCTCTTAGACGAGGTCTAATATTAATTATATCTAGGAACGCATAATAATGAAGGCGGAATATTCAAACATAGAATCAATCATTATTATGAACAAGGTTTTTCATTCATAATCTCTAACACTAATAAACAAATTAACATGTTCTACCTTGATCAAGTAGAACATGCTCTCTAAACTAATAAACCACTAACCCTAAGCGTTTATCTCCTACGCCTAGGTTACACACACACACACCTTTTAGGTTTACATCTTGTACGTACTTAATAAAACTAATGACCCTATGTCTCTTTATATACTAGAGATATCTAGGGTTTACAAGATACTACGAAGGTTTAAAACATAAATCTTCTTTTGCAAGCAAGTCCTTCCCCATCTTTTGTAGAATTCCTTCTTGTCATATTAAGTCCCTATTGTTTCATTCTTTCTTGTTTTGTATCATCAAATCTAATAGACCCAACAAATTTTTGTAAAAGTTGAGTATAGATCCTTGGCTCAAGAGAACTATGTTGAGGGGTGTTCTATGAAAAGACCACCTTTTCTAGAACCCGATGGTTTTTGTTTTTGGAAAACCCGGTTCGAGACTTATGTTATGTCTAAGATATTGACTTGTGGGAAGTTATCTAAAATTGTGATTTTGTGTTCATGATGGAAGATCCGGAAACAAGGTTGATGGTGGAGAAACCATATTTGGATTAGAAGGATAATGAGAAGAAGAAGCTTGGCAAAAATAATGAAGCTAAGATGATNCTATGTTGAGGGGTGTTCTATGAAAAGACCACCTTTTCTAGAACCCGATGGTTTTTGTTTTTGGAAAACCCGGTTCGAGACTTATGTTATGTCTAAGATATTGACTTGTGGGAAGTTATCTAAAATTGTGATTTTGTGTTCATGATGGAAGATCCGGAAACAAGGTTGATGGTGGAGAAACCATATTTGGATTAGAAGGATAATGAGAAGAAGAAGCTTGGCAAAAATAATGAAGCTAAGATGATGATTTATAATGCTTACCACGTAAAGAGTTCGAAAGGGTTTTCATGTGTACAACCGAAAAGGAGGTTTGGCGTACACTTATTATTACTCATCAAGGTAACTCACAAGTCAAAGATTGTAAGATCAACTTGCTGATAAAACAATATGAGTAGTTTACAACATTAGATAAAGAAACCATCAATAATGGTTACACACGGTTCAATGCTATTGTTACTAGCTTAAAATCTTTAGATCAAAGCTACTCTACCAAGAACCATGTGAGCTCTTTTGGTAAAGTGGCGATCGAAGGTGAAAGCGATTGAAGAAGCCATTGATTTGGCAGACGTTATTATTGACGAGCTAATTAGAAATCTTAAGGTGTAAGTGATAAGGAATTATTTGTTACGCTTTTAGGGGTCATTTAAGCCCTAAATGGTGATTTTATTATCAAATATTACCTCAAATCGTTCCTTTTCTCTTTTTAGGTACTTGGAACGTGATTTCTGGAAAATGGAGCATTTTGGAGCTTTTCGGACGTTTTTATGCTCAAGCATGAAGAAAACAAGAAAAGTCAAGAAAAGTCAGGTTTCCACACCTGACGTCATCACGCTTTGGAGCTGACGCCGTCACCTTATGCTAAAGATGGTGGATTTTTAACACTAGATGGCCCAGAAGAAAACATGAAGTTTGCACTTGACGGCGTCAGGTGCAATTGAGTTGAGGTCGTCTGGCTTTACGGATACACGAGACGACCCAGAAGAAAAACCCTAAACACGGTGTTAGAAGTGTTTGAAGGCGATCCGAGAACCCTAAACACGGCGATCTGACGGCGTCAGGACTTATAACCTGACGTCGTCAGCCTTGTAACCTCTGTATATAGTTTTGGATTTTTCATTCACTAGGTGTGCAACTTTGGAGAAAAACCCTAGTCCGACTTTTACAGTATTTTTAGGGTTTCAAACCCTCTTTTCTTCCATGTTCAATTGAAGATAAGTTCTACCTTTAATCATTCAATATGTCTATGTGTTGTTTGATTAATTGTTTGTCTTTTCTTTACATTAACATGCTAGCTTAGATTTTCTTGTGTTTGCTTAGATCTAATGAAACCTAGTTGTTGATTATTGATTGTTGGTTTGTTATTTATTGTTGTGGATGATTGACTCGTGTTAGGCTCAAGAAAACTGGCCAACCTCCTATATGGTAATAGGCTTGAACGTCTTGAGAAACGTAATCGGATGTGTACTATGGTTTTATTGGTTGTATTTAATGCATGAGTGACTATTAAGGAGGCTATGATAGGATACTAAACGTGTCATCATAAGAAGAGATAAAAGCTCATAGGGTTGGGGAAGGACGTACACACCCCCACGAATGGTATTAACGAATGCAACCCTTCATCCAAACAATTGTAACAAATCAATAAATCAATAGGAGATAACTATGGAGTAGTGAAATCTAAGTAAACACACTTTTCTCATTATAAGAAGTTTACCAATTTACTTTTCTTGTTATTTTATTTTAATTGTTTAAGTAGTAATTTTTGGGTTAGTTGACTAGCAACTAATTCCGCCCACTCTTCCAATACCCGAGATTTTTAACTGCTTTCATAAAAAAATAAAAATACAAAAAGAATCATCCCTCACCTTTAGACCTAGTTAACTTAGCTTTCAATCTTAACGACACTATTCCCTTAGAGAACGATCAATCCTCCGGTACTTGCCACTCACTATACTACATCGGTCAGGTACACTGCCTGGTGGGAATTGCAAAGCTTCTCAAGATACCTTGAGAGGTAAAACCTTTTGCAAGGTTGCAAAACCACGCCATCAAGTTTTTGGCGCCGCTGCCGGGGAATAGTTATTGTTTAGGTTGAATTTTATTTTTATTAGGTCTACTCATTAGATTCCTATCTAGTGAGATTTTTATTTTCTTTTTATTAGGTTTTCTTAACTCTATCTTTTTCTTTGTTCCTTTGTTCGTAACCATTACCATCCGCCATTATGGAAGGTGGTAATATCTTTGATCCCGCCAACCCACCGCAACAAAACCCACCACAACCAAACCAACCACCTAGAGCACGCACTTTAGGAGAATACTCCCGACCTAGCCACCAAGGCTATCGAAACACCATTGAGCTCACCCAAGGAGCCAATGTGTCTCCCTTGCAATCGGACACCATCCAGTTGGTGTAAAGCGGATGTGCATTCCATGGACTTCGTTCCCAAGATCCAAATCAACATCTCAAGGACTTCCTTAAAATCGTAGATTTCATAGACCTTGATGTTACCACTCGAGAGACGACATGATTGCGTCTCTTCCAATTCTCTCTACGTGACCAAGCTAGTCAATGGTTTGAGCGTTTACCCACGGGATCCATCACCTCTTGGGATGATCTCACCTCTCGTTTCCTTGCTCAATTTTTCCCACCGGGGAGAACCACCAAGTTAAAGAATGACATCTTGAATTTCCAACAACTTCAAGGTGAAACTCTTTACGAAGGAAGTGATGAAAACGATGAAGAAAATGATGTAGTGTTCAATCTAATGGCAAGGAACTTTAGGAAGTTCTTAAGAAGAGGTGGTAAGTTTAGGCGTGGTAATCACTTTGGTAATAACGGTGATAGACATAATAGAAATAGGTTGGAAGAGGTCGTGGTTATGAGAGTAGAGGTGTAGAAAGCTCAAGGCGCGAATGGGGTTGTGATATGTATTAAATCATATATCATTTATTTACCATTTTAAGATCAAATAAGACCAAAAACGCTAACAAATGCCAAAGATATACGTATTTTTGCGTTTCTGATTGTGCAGGTATGGATATACGTGAAATGGACAAAAACCGAGTCAAAACCGGCAAAAACGAGCACGGGATTTGGAAGAGTGTCAAAAGCCGGAGCCGGAGGAGCATTTTTCATATTTGAGCTTAATACGTCAACAAGGGTCCTTGAAGAATCACAATTTGTCAACTTTAGTCCTTGAAATAAATTTACAGAATTGGTCCCTGAAGAATCTGAAATTACAAAAATGGTCCTTGTGAATTTATTAAAGCTGCCAACTCTTAACCTTATTTCTAAAACCCAAAACCAAATCCTTTAAGCCCAATCCCTTCCCTTATTTTACTACTAGCCCACTCCCACATAAACCAACGACCCGGTTTATTCCATAACCCGAAACCCACCATACCCGGTCCACAAAACAAATAACAATAAAAAATAACACGCGCTCATTTTCTCCCCCAATTTACCCTTTCCCAGACTTTTCAAGAACCCTAATTACCAATTACCCACTTCCACCCCAAATTACCTCGTATTAAGGGCATAAAGGACAATTACCCACACCCCTGACACCTTGTCAGAGTATGGCAGCAAAAGAATGATACGTGGCATGTTATGATTAGACTGAACACGTCATAAGGCAGATTTGGAGGGNGTGAATATTCTTTGAAAGATGCTCTTCTGGATTCTTTCAAGACTGCCTCTCCTCAGGCTATATATAGAAGACTTCTCACAACGAATTGAGCTGGTTAGATAGTAGGTAGATTAGGAGTAGCTTAATATGTAGTGTAGTTTTTTTGGATTAGTTTATATTTTTGAAGCTCAATTGTAATCTCTTTTCACTCTTGTAATCAGTTTTTAGCAGTTAATAAAGTTCCTTTCATTTTCAATCAATTGCTTTAAATCTGTTTTCAAGTTCACATTACATGTTCTCTTAAGCTCATTTAAGCTTCACCATAGCTTACAGTGAGTGTTGTTCAGTCATATCTGCTTTAACTTTTACTAACGGTTACGGTCAATGGAAGTCAGTCAAAACCTTTCATGGGGAAGATAGTGGTACTACTGCTTGATCCTGTTCCTGGTGTGGTGTTAGAGCCTATCTTAGAGATAGGCTATGGTTTGAGTTGATTCTCCTATTTCAGTTAGGGATCTCAAGTTTGTAAGTTTCCTGTTATAGTTTCATCTGAATGGTTCTTTAAAGCTGCTTATTAGTGTTAATTTGAATTGCTTGTTATTTCTGCTTATTTGTTTGTCCAATCTGTTATATGTTCATCTGTAGTTGTTCAGCTATTTGGCTTTGCTCATGTCATTTTCTGTCTCACGTATTGCCTTCATTATCATAGATCTGCATTGTTGATTTTCTGCTTGTTATGGTTGGAATTTGTGGTTGTTTCAGCTTCATAAATTGATGTTTCATCTGTTTCAATAACGGTCTCATTAGTACTTGGTTGATTTCTGCATTTCTTAGTGTAATCTCATAGTTTTAGGGGCGTTTGGTTTAGGGAAATTTTCTAGGATAGTAAGAGTTTTGACCATTGATCTTGTTTTCATAAGCTTTAGTTCAATAAAATGGTTGGTTTTAAAGTTGTTCTCTGCATTTTCACAGAGGTTCAAAGCCATTTCATTGAATTTTCACTTTAATGCTTTCTAATTAGTTATAACAGCTTAGGTTAGATTCTAAAGGAATTAGGAGTTGTTGGTGTTGTAGCTCATTCATTTGTGCTGCATTTACATAGAAATTTAGTCCTGGGTTCATAGTTTGTTAGCCATAGCTTCATTATAACCAGTTGACCCATTTTAGAGTAGACTGCATCAGCTTTCATTCTGTCTCAGCAGCTTCCTTTTGATCTGATTTTAGGAAAGCTTCAGTTAGTTTTGGGCTTTAAAAATAGTTTGTGTTAGTTGTTGGTAGTATAGATTTCAATTAAGTAAGCTTAGTATACAATTTGGAGTGTATTAACTAGTTTTTTTAGCTCTTTTATAAGCCCTCAGTAGGCAATGAATGCCCTGCACATCTCTTTTTGTTCCTAATTGCTTGCTTACTAGCTGCCAAAACAAACCTTTAATAAGCTCATATATCTCTGAATTTTGGTTTACTTGATCTCTGCTAGCTTATCTTTATGATTCTACTATCTTTGGACATTGCCTTTTAGTTGTTTAGCTTATGCATTAGCTGGAAGTTTCCCCTTAAGGCCTATTTGTTTTAGTTTGTGTCAATATTGGGTTTTCTTAATTTCTGTTTCTAATATTTTGAATAAGCTTGTTGGCTTACTCAGATTAGCTTGAGTAGGATACATTTAGATTTGTAGGTTTGCTTTTGACCCTTAGTAGTTTCTGTTGCTCAGTAGCACTTTTAGATATTAGCTTAGTTAGCTTTTTAGTCTACTGTTGCGATTTATGTTCTTGTATCTCAGACTATATAAGCTTTCCAAAATAAAAGTTTTCACAAAAAGTTTTCATTTTCATTAGTATTTTCTGTTTTCCAAAAGAGATGCAAAAATTAAAAGTTTCCAAAAAGGAGGAACAGGGATTCGAACCCTGGACCTCCACATTGTCTAGCCTCTCAAACACTACACACAAACCAACTGCACCCTAGGGATTTCTCATTATTCTTTTGCACCTTTTATTGTTTTATACATCTTTCATTTTCTTTATTTTCTTTTAAGCTTCTAATCTGATCTAGCTTCTAATAGCTTATACCTTTTAGCTTTTTCAAAATTTTTATTTTACTTAGTTTTATTTTAGTAAAAAGTATTTTCCTGCCAAATTTCATGTTTTCATAAATTCATTTTCTATTATTAATCTTTTTATTTTAGTTTAAATAGTTTTAAGTCATAATAAATAAATAAAAAGCCAAAAAAAAAATTTTTCTTTTTCCTAAAATTTTCTTTTATCATTTCAAAGTTTTAGAAATTTCATTTGAACCCGTAGGTTTAGTGTAGCTTAGAATTCGCGTTTTATTTTGTTACGTAGACGTTTTATTTTTAATTCGCGTTTATGGTTTTATCATTTGTGCTTAATATGCTTGTACGTTTAGCTTTATTAGTTAATTTTGATTGTTAATTCATATAATTTGTAGTATAAATCCAAATCAAAACAATTTTTCTCTATTCACTTCACTCACACACATTCGTTTTCGACTTATTCGCCGTCAAATCTTCGCTGGGACAACGAACCGAGAAATAGTACTCCACTATACTCACATCAGTCGCGACCGAGTAGCCACAGAAAGGATGACCGAGTACTTTTGGGTCGACCGATTCGGTCGTGACCCTTACTGTGGGCAGCCTTAAGCCTCCCCTTCCAGAACTCTCTCTCCCACTTTCTTCAACCCAAAAAAGACAGACACAAACACACGTACACACAAAACACACACAGAAACACACAGAAACACACACAAACATCGAAGGTATTATCTCCACACTTTATGGTATACACAATGAAGCTGGCATGACTTCCAAAATTTGCTCCCCTCCCACTTTATGGTTACCATAACCCCATATCAATTTGTGTAAGATTCATCAGTTATTTTAGGGTTTTTATTTTTTATTATGGTTTAATTTTAGTTGAATCATAGTTTATTTGAGTTGTCTTTTTTCAATTTTTTTGATTCTGAAATTAGGGTTTTCTTACAATTTAGGGGTTTTGTTAATTCTGAAATCAGAGAGGTTAGAATTTTGCAGGTGGCTAAATTGGGAATTGGGGTTGTGTCTGATGGTGTGGAAAAGGTAGCTGGAAGTGTCCCTACTATGTGTTTGATGAAAGCTTTCACACAAGTTAAAGTATTTAATGAAATTCATGAACTTAATTTTTTTATAGTCGAATGTAGTGAAATGTACGATAAAAATGTATATCAAGGACGTCAACATCTTGAGCTGTGTCGGCTTATTTTGTAGTAAAATGTATGATAGAATTGGAGATGGTTAATGCTATGAAAAAAAAGGCGCTTTAAAAAAAGATGTCATCCTGAGGTATAACATTGTTGTTTTGGTTTTTGTCGTGAGATTGAGTCGTTTTTGCGGAATTACTATGAATGTGTACTAATTGTTAGAATGCAAATGTTAAAGTAAGTAAACAAACTGAGTGACAAAGTTGAATCGTGTCCTACAAGTAGGCTACTTATAGTCCATTTTGTTACTGACATGGTGGCAATGGTCTAATTTAAATGTTACAAAGCTACTTGCTTTCTCATTTTAATGTTATATGTAGGCTTCATCCGGGATTTAGGTGCGCTTTTCTTACGAAAGTGGGCAGGGTGTTTGTACTCGAGGTAACTTTCTGCTTATTTTTCCGTTTACGTATTTTCTAACTCTTTTTTTAGTTCACCTTATGATCCACTCATAAAATTGATGTTTTGCAATGTTTTATATACTCAGAAATTGATGCTAAACATTGCTCACCGAAGGAAGTGGTGCGTTGAATATGAAATGAATGCATCAGATATTAGAGGTAACTTTATTAAACCATTTCTGTTAGCTTTACTTATGTAATTTTTAAAATAAAGACTAATATTGTTTTAAGGGAGGAAGCGGGTGAGAATGTCTGTGCCGAGTGAGAATTTGTACTCAGAGTTGTTTTTACACAGATAATTAGCTAAGGGGGTGTTTCGATTAGCATTATAAAGTGACAATCTTGATAAAAGTAACTCTTTTTAGTGTAAAGATACATATGAATTTTGAGAAGCATGGTTTTTAGATGTTATAAACTTATAATAAAGCGTTTTAGTGAGACTTGACACTTTTTAAAATTATGTACCGAGTGCAGATGAGTTTGTCGCTGTTTTCAGGTTTTTCAAAAGGTGATTAAATTTTGGTATACATTTGTAGGATTATAAGAGCGCGGTGGAGTCCTTTGTGGCGCCATGGTGGTTGCCTTACACCCGATTATAAATCTTTGGTCTTGGATCAAAGGGTAACGTTTCTTTGATCATAACTAATTATATTACGGGGTTTAAATGTTCTTATTAGCTAAAAAACTGATACAACCTGCACTATTACATTCACTATAATAATTAGGGAGTGTTTGGGTAAGCTTATATCAAGCTCTTAGTGGCTTATTGTATGCTAGAAAACATATTAAGCACTTTGAAGGTGTTGGTTTAAGCTAATGGTAAAAGGATTGTATCATTTTTGGAAAGGAAGTATGCAACCAAGCAAAATCCTTTGGATTGGGAATTTTTGAAAACTCTCAACTTGATAAGCATAAGGTTACCCAAACACTCCTATTAATCAATTAGTATATGTGCCAATTAATAAAATCGAGTACTGTGTGCGATATATTTACTGATATTTAGATAATTTTCAGGAATTATTGTCTCGGTCAACAAAAGAACGGAAGAAGACAAAAGAAATAATGCTAACAATTGTAAAGAATGCAAAATGGTATTAATTGTAGAAGCCGAAAATCAACATACCTTCGGAGAGATTTTGACCGAGAACAAGGGACATAAGAAGAACGAAACAGTAGCCTACATCACCATGCTTAAAGAGCTGCTACTTTTCAATGAATACACAAGGTAAAGCCCAAAAACGAATGATACAATAGTTAGCTTTTTGAGATTAGAACCAATTCTCTGCCCGGGGAACAAAATGACTATCCTTGAACGTAGAGCAAAACTGCAGTAGGTATGCACATTAGTACACTTTTGAACCGCTTGACCCATTGTCAATAAAAGATAACCCAACTTGCCCCGGTTTTGCTAAAATGACTTGAAGTTGGTTCCCTTTTACCATTCCTTTTTTGAAATGTCTTTCGCACGTCATTTATGTATTTATTCCTTTGCAATGTTCTGTCTCATTAGAAGCATTGGGAAATGAAACTACAAGGATTAGTTTTAAAAAAATGGTTTTAAAAAAAATGGTTTAAAAAAATACAAGGATTAGGTTTATGACAGTTCAAACTCCATCGTTATATATTGCAGGTATAGGTGAAAGTTCATCAAGCGCTGCCAATGAAGCCACCCAAAATGGAGATTCGTCCGTGTTCGAGGATGAAATAAAGAGGGATGCCAGTCATTTTAGACTTCAAATCAGTGCTTATCCGAAACGAGGTCAACACTTACGCGCCTCACAAAGATTATAGGCATTGTGCAAATTCCGTATTTCAGAAAAGAAAGGCACAACCTTATGGTAAGTCGCGCTTCCGATTTTAAACATACATTTTTGGTGTTCGTGTGTAGATGAACAACAACCATGGTCACCCTAATGTGTTTTGGATGTTTATAAATATCAGAATGCTTTTTGCAACATTGTAGACTCATAATAAACGCGTTAATTATGTTAAGTTTTTGTAAAAAATGGGAAATAAGTGGTGTGTGAAACTGACCCGGCCAACACTAAAGATGAAAAATTTGAAACTGAACCTATTCTGACCCGTTACTCGATACGCCTGACCTGCCCTGCCCATCTTACCACTTCTGATGTCGATATCTTTTATTTCAGAATCAACCAGCTTTAGTGAAAGACAGATACAAGATCCGTCAAGCCTTTATAACAGCACCTGGGAACTCGCTTATGGTTGCTGATTATGGGCAGGTAAAATATCAAATCACCATATAATTTTGAAATTCAACGGGGCGCACACAGGCTATTAATTTTATGCATGTCTTATACATGAGTAGCTGGAGCTTCGGATTCTTGCACATCTAGCTGGCTGTAAAAGCTGTTGGAAGCCTTAGAAGCTGGTGGGGATCTCCACTCAAGAACCGCAATGAACATGTATCCTTACATCCGTGATGCAATTGAGGGCAAGGAGGTTCTTCTTGAGTCGCATCCTCAACCTGGTCAAGAAAGTCCACCCGTTTATCTTTTAAAGGTAAAGAAAATCTTATTCTTATCTTAATTTTATGAATGATGTACCTTTTGTTTGGATTTACTTATTGGAACTGATTATCTGATTGTTGCAACATGGATATATAGATTATCAAATAATTTCATACAAGGTGTAACAACTTTTCAGTAGAATGTTCCAAACACTAAATTGGATTTTGCATTTTGTAAGAGATAATGTTTATACCATACTTCAACTCACGGTAATTAGCTAATAATTTTTGGATAAACAGATTTTGCTTTTTAGGTATAAGCAGTTTCATCGAAGCTACAATAAAAAAAAATTTATAGGGTAAAAAAAGTAACATATTTTACCCTTCTTTTCACGAAAGGCAACCGGTTCACGCAAAAGGAGGCGACCAAGTCTCTGAAGGTCTAATAATGTTCTTAGCTACTTGATGATAAGTTTTGTATACGAAGACTTGGAATCATGGATGGTGATCCGGTTGTTATTTCATAGCCGACTAATATCTTTCTTCTGATAGGAGTGTAGGTGATTCTTTAATATAATGTTTCATTTGATCCGCTGATCTAGAAACCAAAAATGAATGGATTTTGCAGATTTTGAATTTCACCGGAATGGAGACTCTAAGATGTGTTTAGCGTGCAGAGGTGACTCTTAGTGGCTCCTTCGCTTATGTGCAAGTTCTTTCATGTACATGGGCGCAAAAGGTTAGTCAAATCCCTTCTTGCTTTGTTGCAAATAATAGGTGTTGATGTTCGGACGTCGAAACCTTTTGATGCTGATGTATTTAGGACTTATAGGTGGTTTACACCATCTTTTTCCAAAGTGGTAACAATGTCTCTAAAAATGTAGGCGAATTTTCCAAATTGAAATAGGCCCAGAAGTCTGGAAAGTAAGTTGATCCAAACACCCACATACTATTCGACATATAGTTATAAAATTACTCATCCCCTTTTAGTAAGTTTCTAAAAATGTGAACTTGGTATTTTATTCTCCAAATAATCATTGATTAGAATTCTATTGGTTTCTGATAGTACTGTTTAACCATGTTGCAGGTGAAATCAACCTTAGAAAGGTCCTACAAGAAAGCTACAAGTGATCTTTTCCTGCTCCATATTGACTGTAACAAGGTAGTATGCAATATTATCAGTTGAGTTCTTTGTGCCAAGTGGTTTTGAACATCTTGATCGTTTTTTATCATCTGTCTTTAAAATAAATGTTATGGCTCGAATTTGAGGTGGCAATTTGACCCATTAACCTATCACTGGATCGATGTCGATCACATTTTATCTATATTGGGCTGGTCAAGCTGGGTCAAATCTCACCAAACTATTTTGCATAAAATACCTTCTAAACCATTTTATCCCTTATAACTAGCGTACTATAAATTATTAAGTAACATAGCTTTTGTAATAATGCTTAGTACACCATTGACCATGGTTTAAAATACTACAGGAAAGGTATTTCACGTCTAAAGTTGCTCAGAATGTAATTTTAGTGTATAGAACCTCCAAATCATTTTAGGTGTAAAAAATTATATTATGACAAAAATAACGTAAGTTTCGTAAACATACTTGACACACCATTAATAAAAGCCACTAAAACTTTTAGATAGATTATATTGGGTAAAGCTACCCAACCTTTTTGGCCCATAGGAAAATTAACCATTATGACCCGTTAAGTAGTTTCCACTGGATATTCCTCCACCTCGCGTCCCAGCCTGGTGTGTTTGCCTTTTATTTACTAGGAAGGTCTGCTAATAGAGACCTGCTGGTCAATTTCCTAACATAGCTTTTACAAAATTAGTTTTATTCTTATGATGCAGGATAACGGGTGATGTGTTTATGCGGTGTTACCTATAAAGATAAGGGAGCATGGAAAAGGGCTTCAGATGCAAAGCAAGAGGTTTTACAACATGATAGATGAGAGGGTTGTGCATAAAATATAGAATAAACTCAATGCCAACTCACAAAGAGTGGAGATCAAAGAGAAGAAAGTTGAATAGCAGTCTCGCTGCACTTATGTATGTATCGACCCAACTTCTTTTTCCAACTTTACGTGTGATTGGCCAGTTTTGGGCATCTTCTTCCAACTTTACGTGTGATAATAGTATTGTCGGCATCAGTTCAACAATTTCAAGGCTGTCGCAGCTCTAAAAGCAACACGGTGAAAAACTATGACGACATCTTGAGGTAACAACAACAGATGCGTTTGGAGGGTGAAGTGAACCTGGACTTTTATAACTCAGTTTGTGGACCTGCAGTTAAAAGGCCAGTATATCGACCAAATAGATGTTGTTTTTTAGGATCTTTCGATCTGCTCCAAAACTAGAGATTCAGGGGGCGTTTCGGTCTGTTGTAATATGTATATTAAAGCGCTGTTTGGGTATGCACCAATTGCTAGAGTATCTGATTCGTTATTATGAGAATCGTTTGCATCACTAATATGTAGTACAGGTTCATTTAGTGCTTGATTATGGTTCGTTATTATGTGACTTCGGTAACCATTCCTTGATTTCACTTTAGGAACTCCTTCTTTAGCAAAACACCCCGCGGCAACGCGCGGGTTTCCCACCTCGTTCATAACATTAAACATATATCATTTATTCATAGACATATTCATAACATAATCATAAATAATATATGCCCATTCAATGTATCAATTAGTTATAACATACATGTTAACACTTAGGGTGGTGGCATTGTTGCCTAAAGATTTATCTTTTTTTATTTTAATTGACCAATAGAAAGAATGCAACACATTTGATGCCTAAACATCCCAAAGAAAACATTTTTAGTGGCAATGTCATGCCTAAGCATGCCTAATTTTTTTTTTCTTAACTCATAATTATATTTAACAATTAAATTAAAAACTTCAAATTTCATTAATAATTAAAACAAAAGTTACATGATACTTAGGAAAATAAAAACAAAACAATTTCTAAAAATTGCAAGGCTATCCATATTTCGCCGCAACTTCACGTTTTTTTGCAATCTTAATATTGCGCATTGTTGGATCAGGTATGTTATCATGGGGTTCGTTGAAGAACTTCATAGCTCGAAAATAATTCTTTTCTTCAACCCCTTGTAGTTGTGCCGACATCAACTTTTCTGCCAACTCTTCCTTTGCACGTTTCTTCTCAACATTTTCATCCATTTGTTTTGACTTCTTTGCCGCATAATCTGCTAACGAATCAATACTCTTCTTTGTCGACTCGATTTCGGTTTTTTTCCCTTTTTTCTTCCGTGTAGGAGTTATGTCGTCATTTAGATCCGGAATAATAGTCTCAACATTCTCATTGCTAGATTCCGATGACTTTCTTCGTTTCTCCGAATTAGACGAAGATGCTTGACTAACATCTGGTTGTTCCAACCATTTGTCCGATTTCCTAACTATCTCCCAAGCCTCAATATGAGTAAAATTCCTGCCTTTTGTTTTCTTTTTATAATCGGCCAATGCATTTGTCATCACGTTAAGATCGCTACACCCACTCTCACGAACTCGGTTCTACAATAATAAGTTATATATTTTAAATTTACACAAGTAATTAAAATAAACATGTATAAATTTATACAAATAATCATAATAACCAAAAATAAAAGTACAAAAAGTATATAATTTAAAAGTTACTTGTTGGATGTATAGGCCGTTAAAAGTATTCATCTCGGTATGCATATTTTTCCATTTTGTGTTCAACCCATGGAATGTGCGCAAAGTATCGGGCACATTTTGCTTGAAATGCTCTAGGATTCTTCCCCAAAAGCTAGCGAACTTTTGTTGATTCCCGACCGTTTGGCATGTTGAGATTCGAACCCAAGCTTTTGCCAAAAATACCTCTTCGTCGGTCGTCCAATTCTTTTTTTCCGCTTTACCTGGATTTTTGATNCAAAGAGTGGAGATCAAAGAGAAGAAAGTTGAATAGCAGTCTCGCTGCACTTATGTATGTATCGACCCAACTTCTTTTTCCAACTTTACGTGTGATTGGCCAGTTTTGGGCATCTTCTTCCAACTTTACGTGTGATAATAGTATTGTCGGCATCAGTTCAACATTTCAAGGCTGTCGCAGCTCTAAAAGCAACACGGTGAAAAACTATGACGACATCTTGAGGTAACAACAACAGGTGCGTTTGGAGGGTGAAGTGAACCTGGACTTTTATAACTCAGTTTGTGGACCTGCAGTTAAAAGGCCAGTATATCGACCAAATAGATGTTGTTTTTTAGGATCTTTCAATCTGCTCCAAAACTGGAGATTCAGGGGGCGTTTCGGTCTGCTGTAATATGTATATTAAAGCGCTGTTTGGGTATGCACCAATTGCTAGAGTATCTGATTCGTTATTATGAGAATCGTTTGCATCACTAATATGTAGTACAGGTTCATTTAGTGCTTGATTATGGTTCGTTATTATGTGACTTCTGTAACCATTCCTTGATTTCACTTTAGGAACTCCTTCTTTAGCAAAATACCCCGCGGCAACGCGCGGATTTCCCACCTCGTAACAAACAAACCAAAGTTGTTCTCACTTTCGGTATTCATTCGACACAGAAGACACCCACACAAAGAAACACAAAAAGCGACTAAAAAAACTAATATAAAACAGACGGCGACTAACAATACTTTCATTCATCATCGCTCAATCTTATTAATCAAAGTTATGTTTTTTGGTTAATGGATTAAAGGTGTATTAATTTATCTACTAATCTAGGGTTTTTAACTTTTGGGTAATTAATTTATGGGCTAATTTTCCGTAATAACTTTTGCTACAATTTCGTGTTAATTTGCTAGATCATTGATAATAGTGGTGGTCAGTTTGTCCACGAAGGAGGTGAGGTATGATTTTTAATGTGTATTTTCTTAATTATGTTTGCAATTGATGTACAGATTTCATAAATTTGTGCATGGAAAAATATTGGAATTTATATTTATTGATTGGATATTGTGCTTAATTATGGGTTGGAAGTGCCTGTGGATAGTAATAGCGGTATGTGTTGGAAGAATTTACTAGGTTTAAGAGATAAAGTGAGGAGCCATGTATGTAATATACAAGATTGGTAATGGGGAATCAATTTTTGCTTGGCATGAGCCAATTGGGGCCTTTGAGTAAGCTTATATCAACTAGAGAAATCTATGATGCCAGGTTTAAAAATGATAGTAAAGTTGTTGACTTGTTGCATAACAACACTTGGATATGGCCTATGGAATGAAATGCAAAATTTCCCTTTTTGTTGACTATCACACCTCCTTTGTTAACAAGTGAAAGAGAAGATAGAGCTGTTTGGGTCACCAACATGGGGAAAGAAGTTAAATTTGAAATTAGGAGTGTATGGAAGGATTTCTGTTGTAATGAACCAAAAGTAAGATGGAGATCAGTGGTATGGTTTAGCAAATGCATTCCCAGGCATGCTTTTGTAGTATGTAGGAGAAAAGATATAAAATAAGGCATAAATTGCTATTAGTAAAACCAAAAGTGGACATTGTAGAGACTAAGACATGTACAGTTGAATAACCATGAGGCCATGTATTGACTATATACGTATCCAACTTAGGAGCTATAACCATCATATCACATGGTCGTATTGTATGGTTGATAAAGGGCGATGCTAATGCGGACACGATCCCTCCAATAAAGCCCAAATGTAGCGGGTTCTAGATCATCTATCTCTGCTTATATTCGTCCTAACGGTACCATATTAAAATAAGGAATAACCAAAATGTTAAAGCTGCTTATTCGTGAATTTAATAATTAATTCGTAACTAATGACAATAATGTATTATTAATTGAAACTCATACGTAAGTGTGCAATCCCGAAGTCTCGAGTTCGAGTCGGACATATTCATGTAATTTTTATCTGTTAAGAACTTAGCANTATATCACTGCCTTAACTAAAGTTATTGTTATTTGCAAAATTAATTGTTTAATAAAAGTATCGCTGCATAACATCACATTATCAGAAAATATAGTCACATGGTACCCGCCGTCGCATCGTGCGGGTACCCCGCTAGTAATATATCTAGGAGGTTTGAACAAACTTTATTTGACCTATTAGAGATATAAAATTTTACTTCTGCTCCTTTACTTTTCACTTTAATTCAAGAAATCAGTTATAAAAATGAAGAAGTATTATTCAAATAATAGGAAATTCACAAAGTAAGAATGGAATCTCGAATTAGATGAAAAGGGATTTGTTATTAGATTGATGAAGTTTATTACATCGAAGAGAAGTTTACAAATCAAAAGCTAACTATAAAACGAACACTAGCAATGTATTTATACTAGGAAAATGGAAAGTGGATGATAGGCGGGAAAATTTGTTATGAACTGTTCTTGGCGGATATTTGACTTATGTTGACTTTTGGCCTTTGACTTTTGTTGATCCTTTTGAATACACATCAATGCCTTCCTCTTCAAATGTTGCTTGACCACAAGTAACTATGCATTTAAATCAAATTGGGGAAATCTTTCAGCAATATCTTCAAATGTTTCTTGACCATAATTAACGAACGCGACTTTTGTTCATGTTTGTTAATTTAACTAAACGAACATAAAATATTGTTTATGTTCGTTTATTTCATTAATAAATGAACATAATCTAACTTTTTACCGAACGGTTCGTGAAATGTTCACTAAACGTTCAGTTCGTTTACAGCCATAACTTTCTCTAAAGGGAAATTTTGAAACACTCATTTTGAAGTACAATGATTGGCAAACACACGCATATTATATTTTTGGGCCAATTCAATGTTGATTCTCAACTAGGATTTGAATATAAAATATCCTAAGGTTCGTTTGGTACGACGAAAGGAATAAACAACGTAATGAAATAAATGATGTAATGTGATTCTTCATTACCGTTATTAATCATGTTTAATTGGTTTGATATGATGGAATAAAATCGATAAGAAAAAGACTAAAATGCCCATTAATGATAGGAATTTTATTTAATGTGGTTAGTTAATTATGGACTTTTATGTAATTTTGATTCCATTACAAGATTGAATGAAAAAAATGAATGAACCTCTAAGGAATGAAAATGATAGTTTTTGGCGTAATGGATCATTTTTTGTAATGAATTACATTGTATAATTTTAAACAAACAAGGTTTTTTTATTCAATCGTAATAATCATTTCCATTCTCATTTTAATTACAATATACCAAACGCAATGTAGGTATAATTGAAGTCTTTGAATGTAAGAAAACGTTTGGGGAATCATCTTCAGAGTTCTTCAGAGTCTAAAGAAAGACTCACTGCTTCCTGATGAAGTCCCTGAACCAAGAAGAAGATGATAGAGTCAGTGAGTGATAACAATAGTGTTAGAGTTACGGATATAAATTAAATATAGCATGACCGGACTCGAACTTGAGACTTCGGGATTGCACACTTTACGTATGAGTTTCAATTAATAATAATTATTGTATTAGTTACGAATAATTATTAAATTCACGAAATAAGCACTTAACGGTACCCAGCGACCGTTAGATGAAAAGGCGAGAAGGATCTAGAGATTCCTCTTGGGCTAGGATCGGCCAAACACCCCTATCCCACATTGCCTGGGATAGGAAATGCTCCAAGGTTGGGATAGTATAAATACATGGCCTCATGTATTCATTCATCTCATCCCTTGGTTTACAAAGCAAGCCAATCTTTCTCCTAGTCCCTTTCCTTGAGCTATTGCGATTGAGGCATACCCCATTGGGTGGGCATTCGATTTGCTAAGGCTCTTCTAGTAGTGCTTGCTTCGTGAATCAAGAACCTAGCTTTTCTTATTGAAACGCTAATAGTACGTGTGTGTGAGAACGAAGATTTAGCATACTTTTGCTAACGGTGATCTTGCCCTATTCGACTATCTATTAGTCGATTCATATAAGCCCTTTCCTAGGGTTTATAAGTTCTCATTCTTGGAAGCTTTTGAGGTACGCATTTCCTTTTATGTTTGGTTAATTAATTACTTGTATTTGATCTTTTCCGCTGCGTACTCTTAGATGTTTATGTGTTTATGTCTTTTATATTATTCACATATTCCAACAGTATGGATGGCAGTGCAAGGTAGATTAATGACATAGGACAGAATTGCTGTTTGGAAACCAAATGAAGTCTTGAAATGTGACTTGCCCAGACTCTCACAACCATCTTTTCTTTACCTGTAAGTTCTCAGAAGCAATATGGAAGGAACTACTTCAAATGATCAATAGAGATTTGCCCTACAGCTGGGACAAAATTGTGGTAAAACTATCTGATATGCCTAATAATTGCAACATATGGAGTATTATCAGAAGATTGGTTTGTAGTGCTGCTGTGTACTTTATATGGCAGGAAAGGAATAGGAGAATGTTCAAGAATGAAAAGAGAGATGAACAAGTGGTATTGCAAGCTATCAAAGAAACTATTAGACTCAAAATAATGGGTTTCCAAGTAAAAGAATCACAAAGTGTAAAAGAAGTTGAGTGCAGATGGAATGTAAAGCTTCAAAGAGTGAAGAATAAGTAGAGTATTGTGTTTCTTGTATGATTGTTAGAATGCTTTTGTCTAAGTAAAGCTATGTCTTATGCAAGCTAGCTTATAGTTGTTTTTTTGCATGGGAATGTCCATTGCAAAAGTCTTCTTTTTGAACAGCTTGTACTCAGTTTTTGTGATTATATATATATATATATATATATATATATATATATATATATATATATATATATATATATATATATAGAGTTAGGATCAAATAAGAAGAAAAGTTAAAATAAGAATGATAAGAAGAAACCACAACCACTCATTTCAGATGCACCTACAAAAGTAGATGCATCTCCCCTTAAAATTCTC